>APFE030941249.1:0-22059 GCA_000404065.3 Pinus taeda
GATACAATCAGATTCAGATTGCCCCTAAAGACCAAGACAAAACTACTTTTACTTGTCCTTGGGGAACATTTGCCTACCAAGTTCTACCTTTTGGCTTATGCAATGCTCCTGCCACATTCCAAAGGGCTATCCTAAGCATTTTTGCAGACTTAATAAATAAAGGACTTGAAGTGTACATGGGTGACTTTACACCATACGGAGATGATTTCGATCCAGCATTGGATACACTAGAAAAAGTCCTACAACACTGCATTTCTACCAGGCTTTGTTTAAGCCATGAAAAATG
This sequence comes from Pinus taeda, assembly GCA_000404065.3. NCBI lineage: Eukaryota > Viridiplantae > Streptophyta > Pinopsida > Pinales > Pinaceae > Pinus > Pinus taeda. Next base: position 287 of record APFE030941249.1, read on the forward strand.
TTATATGATGATGACTAAAGGACTTATCCTAGGACACTATATTTCAGCAACTGGCAATAAGGTAGACCCAGCCAAAATCCAAATAATTTTGCTTATTCCCACTCCTACCACTCAAACGGAGGTATGCAGTTTTCTTGGATTTTCTGGTTATTATAGGAGGTTTATAGAACGTTATTCGCATATTCCTGCACCTTTGTATGCACTAACTGGTAAAGTTGATTTTCTTTGGACAAAAAAATATGAACATGCTTTCAAGGATCTAAAGAAGCTCGTGTCCACAGCCCCAGTCCTTCGAGGACCAAATTGGTATTTTCCATTTCAGATATCACCTGATGCCTCAAATACAGCCATTGGAGCAGTCCTTGGGCAGGAAGAGGATAAAAAACCATATGCAATTTATTACATCAGCAAAAATTTATCCCCTGTTGAATTAAACTACACTGTTACTGAAAAAGAATTTCTAGCTGTAATACATGCTGTCAACAAGTTTAGACATTACATTACTGGATATCCTATTATCTTGTACACAAATCATTCTGTCATAAAATATTTAGCAAACAAGCCTATCACAAATGACAGAATAACTAGATGGCTGATTTTATTGCAGGAATTTGATATTACAATCAAGGATCGACCTGGAAAAGAAAATCCTATAGCCGATTTTCTCTCGAGAATTCCAAAGCCAATCGATGTAGCAGTAGTTGAAAATCAATTTCCGGGTGAGCATCTGTTTGTTGTGGCTATTCAAACACCCTGGTATGCTGATGTTGCCAATTACCTAGTAGTAGGTAAACTACCAAAGCATCTAACCCCTAATGAGCGGAAACATATTGTTCAGTGGAGTGCTCAATTTTCTTGGATTGGGGGCTATTTGTTCCACACATGGGCAGACATGCATATCAGGAGATGCATTTGAGAAGATGAAATCTTTGACATTTTAAAAGCCTGCCATGACGGACCATGTGGCGGACATTTCGGCAATCGTAGAACTGGACATAAAGTGTTGCAAACAGGGTATTATTGGCCCATGATTTTCAAAGATGCAAAGAAATTCATCCAAGCTTGTGACAGTTGCCAGAGAGTAGGACGCCCTGCTCAGTCTGATGAGAAGCCTCTAAAACCACAGCTAGTCATCGAACCATTCGAGCGATGGGCTCTTGATTTCGTTGGAAGAATTAACCCATCGCCAAACCAGAAAAAATATATTTTGGTGGCAACAGAATATGTCATCAAGTGGGTTGAAGCAGAGGCATTGCCAAGAGCTACAGAGGATTCTGTCATACAGTTCTTGTTCCATCTATTTGTACGTTATGGCCTTCCAAGAGAGATAATTACAGATGGTGGACCACAGTTTGTTGGGAACAAAATAGCTGCAACACTCAACAACTATCATGTCCAGCATAAAATCACTACTCCATACCACCCATAGGCAAATGGGCAAGTAGAAAGTAGCAATAAAATAATAGAAGCAATCCTAACGAAAACCATTGCGTCACATAGACATGATTCGGCTGCCAGACTACCCGAAGCACTGTGGGCTTATAGAACAACATAGAGAAGTACCACTGGTTACTCACCTTATCAATTAGTGTTTGGAAAACAAACTATTTTCCCCGTATAATTCGAAATCCAAACATTGCGAACAACACAGGAAGTTGTCTTAGATCTAACTGAGGCACAGATTAAACGATTACAGCAGATCAATGAGATGGACAAAATTATGCTCTCTGCACTTCAAAACACTGCCCTGATCCAGCAGCAGTGAGCTAAATGGCATGATTCTCTCATTAAAAATAAAGTATTCCACGAAGGAGACTGGGCACTTTTGTATGACTCTAGGTTTCAAGACTTCCCCGGGAAACTCCAAACTCGTTGGTTGGGACCATACGAAATCCAGAAAGTGCATAACAATGATAACCTTACTCTAATCACTATTGACGGTTCTGGATATGCCTTCAAGGAAAATGGCCACCGAGTTCGTCTTTATCACAAACCACTCACTCGGGAGTCCTTCTGCCAGCAACTACGTCGAGACTCTGATATGGAAATTTTGGGGGAGGGAGAGAAGTCTTCCTCACCTATCATTCATTAAGAAATTTATTTTTTTTCACAGTTTGTACATAATTTCTTTTCTTTTATTAAATCATTTTTGTACATATTTTTGAATCAACGCTTTGCCGTTACTATTTTTTGCTATTCCTTTTCTCAAAAGGACAACGTTTTCTTCCGGCTGTTCCTTTTTCAAAAGAACAACACCCTTTAGATCAGCCGTCATTTTGCTGTAATTTTGTTCTTTTTCTTTATTTCTATGTTTTGTTGTTCCTTTTCCAAAGGAACAACATTTTTGGTTTTTGTTGTTCATTTTTCAAAGGAATGGCATTTGTGTGCTTTGTTGTTCCTTTTCCAAAGGAACAACATTTTCGATTTCCGTTGTTCCTTTTCCAAAAGAACGGCATTTGTGTGTTCTGCTGTTCCTTTTCCAAAGGAACAGCATTTTCGAGTTCTGCTGTTCCTTTTCCAAAGGAATGACATTTGTTTGCTTTATTGTTCCTTTTCCAAAGGAACAACATTTTCGATTTCTGTTGTTCCTTTTCCAAAGGAATGACATTTTCGTGTTCTGCTGTTCCTTTTCCAAAGGAACAACATTTTCGATTTCTGTTGTTCCTTTTCCAAAGGAACAACATTTCTGTGTATTCTATTGTTCCTTTTCCAAAGGAACAACATTTTTGAGTTCTGTTGTTCCTTTTCCAAAGTAATGGCATTTGTTTGCTTTAAGGAATAGCATTTTCGATTTCTGCTATTCCTTTTCCAAAGGAACGACATTTGTGTGTTTTGTTGTTCCTTTTTGAAAGGAACAACGTTTTTGATTTCTGTTGTTTCTTTTCCAAAGGAACGACATTTGTGTGTTTTGTTGTTCCTTTTCCAAAGGAACAACGTTTTCGATTTCCGTTGTTCCTTTTCCAAAGGAACAACATTTGTGTGTTTTGTTGTTCCTTTTCCAAAGGAATAGTGTTTTCGATTTCTGTTGTTCCTTTTCCAAAGGAACGGTATTTGTGTGTTTTGCTATTCCTTTTCCAAAGGAACAACGTTTTCAATTTTTGTTGTTTCTTTTTCAAAGGAACGACATTTGAGTTTTCTATTGTTCCTTTTTAGAAAAGGAACACCACTTGCATCCTTTTTCTCTCCCTTTTTGAAACAACTTGTTCCCCTTGCTGTTCCTGTTCTTTCAAGTCTTTTAGAATACAGCTATGCACTTATGTAATAGATACAAAATCACAACATACTGAAATCAGTGAATCATAAAATCGCTATTTTTTTAAGAAATTTCTCTGAATTGGTAAGAGGACAGAAGGAAGGACACGCTTATTCATTATCTTTTGTTGTCATTGTTCTACTAATTCTGCTCTGATTTGTTATCTTTATCATATTGGTCCCTTTTAATCCTCTTTGATTATTATTCAGGAATAAGAGCAAAGGGTTTATATCTTCCTATTGAGATGTTAAGGCTTCTTCCACCATTCCTACTCTTAAGGAGTGTTGAGCCACCCTTTGTGTATAACTAGGGAAAGTACTTTATGAAAAAGAAAGGAAAAAGAGCAAACAATGATGTCTTAATGACTTATAAGTTATCAAATGCAGGATAGGGGTTCTCATCAGGAGCCAACCTACCATGATTATGAGGACGAAAGCAGAGTGGCATTCCCACTATGGCCACCACACCAGGGATATGGTCCAAAAGGTATATCAAATAAAGAACCCTTGGAACAGGAGGTCTCATCACGAGCTGGCCTGTCCACCTTTCGCTCCTTCCTCGTGAATGGCATTATGGCTAACTGGGTACCAAGCCAACATAATGGCCTACATTTTGACATCACACAACATTTCCTAAGCATACACAAAGGATCATGGTTCCATGGGTGAAATAAACAACTCTGCCAAGGTTATGGACACCTGTCGGCAGCAGAGCACTGTTAATGGTATTGAAGTCACATTATTTACACCAATAGGTAGTTATTAGCACCCTTCTGTTTCTTATGCCTTAGTAATCAATCATATATTATTTCCCAGACCATACAACGCATGTATATCTATTATCACCAATCATTACAGACCAATTGACAATGACTGCATGAGACTCCATATCCACGGCAGATGTCCTATCCCCAGCCTCGCATCATATCACCGCAGTCTCTTATGTATGAAGCGACCCAACTCTACCCCTCGATTACGGTAATTTTCTACTTTTGTAAACATGGCATATTTCCATACGTTGTTCCTTAAGGACTTTGTTTCAGAACGGGTCCGCCTTTTTATTTGATGGCCGGGATGGCCTATCACATTGCGGGGGGGGGGAAGTTAACCTCATCATTCCCGGGATTACGTGTCAGATCACTATTCAAGAAGCTGTGTACTAGGGTATAGCACGGCTCAATGGTATACTATTTTTTATTTTTTTGCATGACTTGTTGTTCATAAGCCATTTCCATTGTATACTCTGCAGCATTAGATTTTGAGCGAGTCTTGCGTCTGTTAGCCTCTCTATGTTTCAATAGCGTGAATAGCTGTCGTTCCATTGAGAGTTTACAGCGAAACCATAAACATGGGAGGAAGATCAATTCGGAGAGAACTGCGGGTGTTAACAATCTCTGCTGCTGCCCAGGAAATCCTGGCAAGAGCAGGGTGGCTGACTTATCTCATCCGCTTACAGGAATCCAACAAGACTGTAGCAATTGAATTCTTGCAGAATTTGCAAGAAGATCACTCCACAGTGAGGGGGAGACGCATAGCAGTCACCGATGACATAATCGCAGAAGTCTCGGGACTGCCAGCCGCTGGACCTGTATGGACGTTAAAGAAGGAGAGATTGTAGAAGATCATAGAAATCTTCCAGGAGGAGGGCCAGAGCCTGACAATTAGAGGAAAGGGGATTCTGCCAGTAGCACTAGGAGAGCCGTGGGTGGAATTGGAAAAGACAATTCAAAGCTACATCACCTGTGAAGGCAGAAAAGATGTGGTAAGACCACGACATTTTAAAGTCTTAGCTGTACTAAAGAAAAAATACTCTGTAAATTTACCTGCATTTTTGAATTCATTACTTCATGACGTTGCACAGAGCATAAAAAAGGCACAGCATGTAGAGTCAGTTGTTAGTCATCATGGGTTGATTGGGTTAATAGTCAGCCATAGCCTTACCCAGCAGCAGAGCAACTGGGATGAGCTAATTGCCATGATAAATGGAGGATTGACCACACCATCATGCAAACATGCCACCAGTACACCTGACCGTCCAGAAAAAATGAAGGAAATCGGTCCGGCTAGCATGGCTACAAGGGAGGCTAGAGAAGCCCCAAGGAAACACCAGCCAACCGGTAGAGATAGAAGATGAGCAACCCCCACGATTAGAAGGGGAAGACAATGAGAAAGGAATGCAGGAAAAAGAGGAAGGAGAAATGGAAGAAGAAGCTGAGCAATCTGAGTAGGAGGAGGAAACGGAACAGCAGAAAGGTAGCCCATTGAAGGACCCATTGGGAGAAGATGAATTGGCCAAATTTTTGGCCAATATGGGCAAATATGGCCAACCATCCAGTCCATCAGATCTCCATGCCGAAGAGGAACCTCAGAAGGGAAATGCACTTGAAGAATCACATGCAGAGGAGGTAGAAGAAGAGAATCTACCTGTTCATGATGAAAATATGACAGGATATGCAGAACATGAACAATCTGTTCCTAGCCAGACGACACCAAAAGAAATTCCGAAGGAAAGGGGGGTAGAAAAGGAGGTCACCCAAGAAATAACAGAACCAGTTAGGGTTCTTGCCCCAAAGCAACCAGAGCAGAGCAATAAAGAAGTACCCCAGAGAGAAAATCAGGGAATTAGTCACAGTCCAGGCCACAGTGAACAACCTGCTGTTCCTTCTAAGGAAATTAAGGAAATTAAGGAATTGCGAAAGGAACAGCAGAGATTACTGAATATAATAGTTCATCTCTGACAGCAGATTAGGATTCTAAAAGAAAGGAAAAGGGTAAGAAGGACATCAAGAAGGAAAAATGCAACCACTCCAGCAAAACCCCTCAAGACAAAGGGTCGGAGGACCAGAGCCCATCTTGTTGTTCAAAACTCTGTCGAAAAGCAGGCTGCTATTCCAAATGATGCCAACGAGCAGGCTGCTGTTCCAAATGATGCTGAGAAGCAGACTATTGTTCCTATTAAAAAGGAACAACCATGGACTGATATCCATGTTAAGATAGAAATGGATGATATGTTGACCCGCGATAAGGAAATTCAGATGGAGACACCACCTTCGGGAGTGATAAGGGTCATGAACGCAAAACAACACAATAGGAAAATTCAGGTAAAACTCCCGGCCTCCACTGCCGCATGGAAAAGAGATTCGAAAATGGTAACCCTACAAAAGGGTTTGAAGCAAGCTCAGCAAGCAGCAGAAAAGCTTATAGAGCAAAGGGTCCCTCGAGAAAAGTATGAAGAGCTACAACAGCAGCTTAGGAACATCAATCTATCCGAAAGCCATGCCTTTGAAGGGTGGCGAAGGGAAGAAGAAAAAGTTGCGAAGGTAACTCGTAGGTTAGATATAGTTATCAAGCAGATGGATACCTTATGTTCTTTATACAATGACGTCCTAGCATGTAGAGCCCCTGCTAGAATTATGCCTTGTTTTTAATGGAACGATATTTGTAATTGAAAATAAAGGTTGTTAAAGCAGGTGCTCCCATACAAATTAACACCATCGATGATTTTATAAACTGTTGTAAGCACTACGGGGTAAAAGTTCAGAGACTACTGTGTGAGTTTTATTTACATAACCTTGTATTAGACCAGGAGACTGAGCTGAACCCTGGCCCTTTTGTTGGGGATATTCAATTACAGACATTTATTTCATTTGGGGTTAATCAAATTAAATGGCTTAAAGCCTATAATGCTTTCCAAAGACAAGAAAACAGATTAGATTTGCAGATAAGAGCTGAGCCTAGGGATCCAGTACAGTTGTGGAGAAAACATAGAAACCTGATGAAGACTCCAGGTGTAATTGAAGCATTAGGACCCATGCATGAGGCAATCATTTGACAGGGATTAGAATACATTTTCTCTATCAAAGACCCTTCCATTGATGCGGCTAAATTTCGGTATCAGATGTCTAGTCCGAATATCCAGCTCAGGGAACCATTTAAGTATGAAAATTTTAAATTATCCGCCAACCTCTTGCACCTCTATGGCGGAGTTACTTTGAGGGTAGGGCCATCCTGGTTAGGATATAGGTTCCGGAGTCCAATTATTTGGCACCGTGCACCTGGATACCAAGCCCTGTATGAGATGCCCGAGGGTCAGACAGGCCATTTCTTTGAACACCTAGTTATGCATCATGGCTGTAGGCCTTCACATGAGATTTCATGTCCAGCCTATTCACTCACTGCCTTACATGTCAACTACAATGTTTTCATGAGGGCGTGAAAAAGGGTAAGCAGGGGGGTGTGTGGAGTACTAAAGAAGGTATGTTTTTGGTAATTATTTCAGCATCTTTTCATTAGGACTTACAAACCTTTTGCATCATGAACTAGGAAAACAATAAGGAATTGTAATAAAACATGTGAGATTAATATGCAAGACGAAAACACTGACAATTGTCATTTCCTTATGCAGAAAGAAGGAAAAACGAGAAGCTGTTGTTCCAAAGGAAAGGACAAGGACGGGTTAACTGCTATCCCTTTGATGGGGAACTGTATGCAAACAAGGCAAAGCAAATCAGCCCTGGAAAGGAAGTGGAGATATCGACTCGGCACAGGAAAGAAAAGAGATGACTAAGGACTAATGGTTCGACGAATCCCTTAGGATCCTTGATCCTGAGGGATCGCTGCTTTAACTATTTCTGCACTTAGATATCTCCACCTTCACCATTATAAAAGGGGCAGCACTGTTAGCTCGACAGAGGAGAATCTGCTATGTTTTATGTAATTTCCTTTAGGATCAAAACTTTGATCATCGAGTCTCGTTAAGAACTGATCTATTGTAATTCCGCTATATGTATTAATACAAACTTGGTTGCTATTTCATCTCTGAGTCTAGAATAACTTCAAGTGGTGTACCCATGGAGGCTAAGGACCTGGCCCTGGAGGACACTTGCTCCTATATTATTACGTTTGGTTTATGCGTGGTTTGCTTATCGACGTTATTTGGTAATCTGATGTGTTTTGTAAGTTTACATCACATGATCTGTTATGTTTAAATTATTAAGGTTTCTAAAGACAGAACTATTGTATTGACTCTGCATCGTATCATTGTTCTTTTAGGTGTTGATATAATACTGCTAGTCTTTACAGAATATTGTTGCTGTTTAATTACAGATCCTTTGTGTTGTGCACTTGTTCATTAACATTACGAAATTCATCTTGGAAGTTATGTTCTTTGTGATTGTTGGATCTATAAACAATGATGTTCTATTTTTAAATGCAGTGGTACTCTTTCTAACTGAGTTTGATAACTAGATCAGATTACTATTAAAGTGCGCCGTGTGTATATATGGTTTTCAAGCGTTGTTCTATAATTCATCATTAATCAGTGTTGTTCCATTTTGATGTGTTATTCAATCCACCCTTGAGAGTGAAGGATTATCGTTTGATTCCTATAGATTACGATTAGTGCATTTGATCTTATAGATTAAGGTGTTACTGCTTGTTAGACTTAATTGCCGTTACAATTTCTTAACTGCTGTCCCATTTTAGGTTTGCTGTTCTATTTCTTAATTGTTGTTCCATTTCTTATCTGCCATTTCATTTCTTGTCATTTTTTATTTTGGTGTGAAGAACAATCTCAGGCTGTAGTGAGCATTGACATCTACTGTCCGGCTCCTAGATCCACGATCTGTTCTCTAGTTTCCTTTTCCATCAGTTTACAAAGGGATGGGTTATTGCTATCGAACCCTTGAGTGATAAATTGCTTAGTTTTTTGAATGTGTGGTTTAATCTCTTGAAGTAGTTAGCTGTAAACAAGCATACGTTTACTCTTGTATTTTCGAACACTATGCTACTAGCATTACTCTGGCAAATGATAGCCTCAGACTGAGACACTCTTTGAAATAACAAAATGTTCCGGGATTGACATATTAATGTGAGGTAATTAGAGGTGAAAGAGACCTTTTTATAGCTTGACACCGTCCACTACAACAAAAATTGAATGATTACCTCTTTGAGTCTTTAGTAAGCCCAACACAAAATCCATACTTACCATATCCCAAGGCCTATCCAGAATTGGTAATGGGATATACACACTTGTGTTTTGGCTCCTTCCCTTTGCATATTGATGGACTTTGCAAGTTCTCACATACTTCTCCATGTCTGATTTCATTTTTGGCCAGAAATAAAGTCTGTTCAACTATTCAAAGGTCTTCTATATGCCAAAATGTCCTGCAAGTCTTCCACTTTGTTTCTCTTCAATTAAATTCTCCCTCATAGAACAATTTGGTATGCACAGCTGATTTTTTTTAAATAACAGTCCATGTTGTAAGAAGTAATCCAACCATTTACTTCTATCCATCAAAACAAAATTTTTACAAGCCTCAAATGCCTCTTTAAAATCTGAATTAGTCTCATATAATTCATTGAGAAAGTCAAAACCCAACACTTGGATTTGACTCTCTAGAAATAATACATTCCTCCTACTTAATGCATCTGCAACTTTGTTTGGCTGCCCATTTATATGCTTCAAAACAAAATGGAAACCTTGAAGATACACTACCCATTTAGCATGTTTCTGGCTGAGCTTTGGTTGCTGCAATATAAACTATAGTGCATGGTTATCTGAACAAAGGATAAATTCTTTTGATATTAAATAATGCCTCCATTTTTTTAATGACTGCACAACTGCATAGAACTCCTTATCATAAGAAGAATACTTTCTTTTTGAATCATTCAACTTTTCACTAATATAGGCTATTGGTCTATCTTCTTGGCTTAAAACACCTCCAATTGCTTCTCCATTGGCATCACGCTTCACTTGAAAAGGTTTGCTAAAATCAAGCAGAACCAAAATAGGATTTTTAGTGATTTTTTTCTTTAACAGCTGAAAAATTCTTCTCTGCTTCAGCAGTCCATCTAAATGGTTGTTTATCCTTCTTTATGGTCTCAATAATAGGTGCATTAATCTTACTAAAATTATTGATGAATTTTCTATAAAAGCTAGCAAGACCATGAAAACTCCTTACCTCCAAAACACTCTTGGGTGAAGGCCACTACATAATTGTCTTGATCTTCTCTGGATCCATTTTCAACCCTTCAACAGAAATAACAAAACCCAAGTACACTAGCTCTTCCTTCATGAATGAACACTTCTTCAAATTTAGCAATAGTTTCTCATGCTGCAGCCTTTGTAAGACATAATTAAAATGCCTCATATGCTCCTCCTTAGACTTGTTGTAAACTAATATATCATCCAGAAATACTATTACAAATTTACCAATGAAATCTTTAAAAGCTTCATTCATGAGTCTCATAAATGTACTTGGTGCATTTGACAACCCAAAATGCATTACTCTCCAATCATATAAGCCCTCATTTGTCTTAAAAGCGGTTTTCCACTCATCCCCTTCTCTTATCCTTATTTGATGATACCCACTTTTAAGATCTAGTTTTGAAAAATACTTTGCTCCACTCAAGCAATCCATTACATCTTCAATTCTAGGTAATGGAAATCTGTACTTGATTGTGATTTTATTGATGGCTCTTGAAGCTATACACATTCTCCAGCCTCCATCTTTCTTTGGACTCAACACTGTTGTTACTACGCAAGGACTCAAGCTTTCTCTGATCAACCCTTTGTCAAGAAATTCTTGCACCTGCTTTTTAACTTCTTCATTTTTTGTAGGAGTCATTCTGTAAGCTGCTTTGTTAGGTAGACTTGCTCCAGGAATCAAATATATATGATGGCTAATTCTTCTAATGGGTGGAAACTCATTTGGCAAATCATCAACAATAATATCACAATATTTCTCCAACATTTCTTGAATTTCAATGGGTAAATCAAAAATTTTAGTAGAAGTCATTATTACCTTGGGCTTGCAAATTATAGCAAAATTTACCTCATTTTCTTCAATATGCTTCAAGTATTCCTTTCCTCCTAATAACAAAGTTTTTGGATCAGTCTTCTTTCCTGGTACATCTTCTTCTTGCAGAGGCAGCAACGTATGATTGACACCATCCTTCCCAAACTTATAGGTGTTTCTTTTCCCATCTTGCATGGCTCCTTTGTCATATTGCCAAGGTCTTCCAAGCAATATGTGACACACATCCATTGGCATCACATCACATACAATTTTATCTTTATACTTCCCCACCTGAAATTCCACTTCACACTATTCATTTACTAACAGTTGATGTCCCTTTTGCAACCGTGACACCTTGTAAGGTGTTGGATGTTTCATTGTCTTTAGCTTCAATTTCTCCACCACTTTTGTAGAGACCAAATTATCAGTGTTGCCACTATCAATGATCATTTGGCAACATTTCCCTTGGACTTTACACACTGTCGTGAATAGATTCTTTCTTTGTGATGGTTCAACCACCTCCTTTGCTGACTTAAGCAAAACTTTATTAATTACCAAAGGTTCTCCTCTCTCTGGTATATTTTCTTCTTCTGTCATTGTTGTTGCTGCTGCTTCTCCCTCAACTTGAGCAACAATGGCATTTCTCTAATTTGTTTTTGCATTCTCTGGGCACTCAAAAGCTATGTGTCCCAGCTTTTTACATTTGTAACATCTTATTTCTCTGCCTCTTCCTTTGCCTCCTCTTCCTCTAGAGAAAGTCCCTCTGCCTCTTGCATCACCTCCTGTGGGTGCATGCTAGGTTGAGCTGCTACTAGCTCCATCTTTAGGTATTGTAGGTTTTCCTCTACCACCTTGACTTTCCCTTCCTTGGAAAGTACCTCTCCCTCTGACAGACTGCTTTCTCATGAGTTTTTCTTCAGCTTTCAGTGATATCTGGTAAGCTTCCTCTAATGTTTTAGGAGACAATAGACTTATTTCATCTTGAATGTCCATCCTAAGGCCATTCACATATCTAGCCACCTTCTCATCTGTATCCTATGCTTCTTTAGCTCTTTTGCTTACCTTATAGAATTCCTCTATGTATTCTTTTACTGTCAAAGACCTCTGTCTGAAGAAGGTTTGCTAATAATTACTTGGAAAAAACTTACCTCTCAGCTTTGCTACCATCCTGCTCCAATTCTTGATTGGTTGCTTGCCAAGTCTCTTCCTTTCTGCCTACACACCATCCCACCAACGCGCTGCATGGAATTTTAGCTTGGTGACAACAAACTTCACTTTCTTCTCATCTTCTGTTTCTTCATAGTCGAAGAATTTCTCCATGTCATTTATCCAATCTATTAATTATTATGGATTCAGTCCTCCTTCATAAATACCTCGGCCTTTGGCCTGGCCGTGGATCTCAACACTGACTGAAAGAACCTCATCTCAGGAGTAACTACTACAACTTCCTCCTCTACAACTTCAACCTCGGGTTCACTAACATCTCCATCATCTATGTTCTTTCCTGTTGTTAATGCATCCAATCTAGCTTGCATCCATTGCACAACTTCCATTACTTCAACATTTGCAACAGGTCATCCTCTTCAACAATGTCCTCATCCTCTTCCAAATCTAAAAGCCATAGTAACGTTCCTTCTGCTGCTTCTGAGATTCAATCCAATGTCAGATGGCTACTCTGATACCACTAATGGTGGCCTGGATGCAGGCAATATGGACAACCTCGCAAATTTGTGTAGAATTTCATCAATATCAAGCCAAAATTCTCCCTCTGCTTTAATCGGTGTCTCAATCGTTTACTGTTAAACTGACAGCCTCATGGTTTCTCCTCCCAATTCTTGTTATCGGTGCAATTTATAAACATAGAGCCCTTATTCTCTATCTGGACTGTAATTCCAAAGGAATTACATTAAAACACTATCAGCTCTTTAAAAATGAGGAAACTGCATTTTCCACGCAAAATACACAATCGCGAGGATTTTGTTCCAAAGGAACAAAATACACTACCAGCTTTTTATATCACTGTCGCGGCTTATAAATAGTCTTGTGTTAATTTTGAATAATTAACACTATCGGCGCTTAAAATTCAAAGAATCACATACTACACCAATAATACTATCGACTCTTTAAAACAACTCTTCTAAATCTCTCCCTCCGATGCAATAATACATGGCTATTGGCAATCGCTATCGACGATTCCGAAAGACCACACAATAGACTCCTCCCACTTCAACTGTTGGATGCGGCAGGCCTTGAGGACCCAAAAAATTTATCCAACCTACTATAATATATTTCAGGTCCAAGCTTATCAGGGTTTTGGACCTCGGCAGTTCCACATCCCTTTCCACTCCACTTGCGATTAGGCGATGAGATAAAGGTTTAGACCCGATACGGGTATGAACCAGAATTGATAAAATTTCAAGTCCAGAGCTACGTCCAAACTAAGGTTTTTCGTGAATTCTCTGTGTAAAACAAAGTTTTCCCGTGGAACTCTATGCAACAATTTAAGAACCTGCGCTCGCCGATATGAAGGAAAAGCAATCTTAAAGGCTTCAGACTAAACATTCATGGGAAAATAAGACCAATTTATCCATATTCAAACTTAGAAGAAGCACTTGAACTGATACACACGTATAATTATCAATTAACAAAGAACTATCAATGTAGATACACAGAGAGAGGTTTCTTCAAAGGATAATACTTTTAGGCACCCCTCTAACTATGAGCCTCCCATAATTTTATTTATAATCAATAGATAAAGCCTTTCTCGGCCATTATCCTTTATAAAAGCATGCTTTTACATAGAGTGATTTAAAGTGTAAAGCTTTGTTACAACTATCCATAAGCAATGATTTTAGCATGATTTATTCTTAATTCTATTCTTATCCTAAACTAGGAAAGCATGGAAATTGCTGGCTAAAGGACCCCACTCCGTTGCCTGTAGATTTTTTTGGATTTTTGGAATATTTTTGAAGACTTTTTCCCTCTATGTCACATGCTCCTGCATCAAGTTCAGACTTCCCACTAGTTGACAATACAAAGTTAGGTTCACCTCTTTAGTTCCACCATCATTGTACACTTTAGCATTTTTTTTCAAAGGAGTAGATATTGCTTTACACTTAATCATATTGAACCTTTTGAGGATTCTCTTGCATATTTTTCTTTGTTTGATCAATGTCTTACCATATCCTTGCAAACTTCAAGACCTAAACAATAATGCAATTCACCAAGATACTTCATCTCAAATACCTATGATTACTAACTTTTAATTTCTTCAATCAACTTGGATGCACTTCTTGTTATGATAAGATCATCAACATATAACTATATCAAAGAAGTATTCCCATCTTCATCTTTCTTGATGTACATGTAAGGATCACTTTTATTTATCATAAAAGAAAGAATCAATTTTAACCTACCAAGATCTTGGTGTTTGTTTCAATCCATCTAAATATTTCTTTAACATGCATCCAAGATTCTCTTGTCCCTTCTCTACAAACCCTTCATGTTGAACTAAATAAACTATTTCTCTTAAATCACCATTCAAAAAACTAGATTTGAAATTTTACTAATTCATCTTTCAATTACGCTTTGTAGAAAATGCAATCATGCTTATAATTGTGTTCAAATTAGATACAAGCACAAAAGTATCTTCATAATAAATTCCCTCTTTTTGTGAATAGTCATTTGCAACCAATCTGGATTTATACTTATCAATACTTCCATCAACATTGAACTTGGATTTGTACAATCATTTGCATCTGGTGGGAACTTTATCTTTAGGAAATTTTGTTAATTCCCATGTGTCATTCTTCATTATAGAGTTATATTATTTATTCATTGCATCTCTCCATTCTTTATATTCTTTAGCTTCTTCATAACTTGAAGGTTATAAAACACTCATTAAATGAGACTCAATGCATACTCTTTATACCTTACAGGTACCTGAGTTTGACATAATGACCTTCTTGGAGTGTTCTTTCTTTCATATTCTTCTCCTCTTCGAGGAGTGCCATGACTTCTTGATGCTTCTTTATCTTGATCATGTACATGTTCCTATGCTTGTTCTTATTCCTATTCAACACTTGTACCTATTTTGACATATCATCAATGTCATGCCACACACTAGTATTAGTCATTTTATCACCTTCATCTACATTCTCATGAAACACCACATCACTACTTGCAAGCAATTTATGTGAAATGGGATCAAACAACATGCATGTTTTTTTATCATCACAATAACCAATAAATGTGCACTTAATTGACTTTGCATAAAGTTTTTTTCTTTCATATTTTGGAATATTACCAAATTCTTTGCATCGAGAAACTCTGAAATTACTCACTTTTGGTTTATACCCATAAAATGCTTCAAAACATGTTTTAAGATATAATATTTTTGTTGGAATCCTATTTTTTAAATAAACAACTGTATTAATGGCTTCATCCCAAAAACCATTATAGATATTTTTTCCTTGAAGCATACTAAATTCACATTCCATTTTGTTGAGGTGTATGTGGCATATACACTATTGTAGAATCCCATTTCTTTTACAATATTGATGAAATGCTCTTGGTTTATATTCTCCCCCTTGATCATATCTGAGAATTTTCATGTATTTGCCTATTTTTGTTTCCACCATATCTTTGAGTTTTTTAAGTACTCAAATGTATCACTCATCTTTCTTATGAAATAGACCCATGTATACCTAGATATATTATCAATAAAAATAACAAAATACCATGCTCCACCAAGAGATAATGTTTTCATAGGCCGAAATACATCAACATGAATCCATTCAAGTATTTCCCTTTGTATTTTCTCTTTATTTATAGGAAATTACTCTATATGTTGCTTGCCAAGGTCACATGCTTCACATTCAACATGATCATTCTTCATAACAGGAAGACCTTCAACCATTATTTTATTTTGAGGTAACATTAAATCATCGATATTTAAATGCCCATACCTTTGATGCCATAACTCTTGTTATGAAACTAGCTCACAAAAAGATAGAAAATATAGATCAACGACATCAAAATCAGGTTCTTCGAGGGGGCAACCTCCTTTACATTACACATATGAACTGGATGATACAAATGAAAAGACCTCCTTTCTATATATAGGAGTCTCAGGGGTCATAATATAATCAAATCTGACGTAACAATAATAATGAAAGGGAACAACAATAACAATAGTGGGCTTCTATGGGGTACAATAATAACAATATGGGGACTATATGGGCACAAAAATATAATAAGGGGGTTGTACTAATAACAATAAGGGGTTACACTAGTTGTATAGGGACCTAACATGCTGCTCTCCTTCAAAAGTGGTTGTCCTCAACACTTGAGTAGTCCTTGATGCTTTTGTATAAAATTCTTGTCCTCCAGTGTGGAATCTTTAGCGAGTAAGTTCTTCCTCTTGATGAGATACTCCGAAATTGGTTAATTTCATAGCTTTCAGGTTCTTGTTTCCATGACTACTTCAAGTTCCAATATGATTTTTCCTTACTCGTCAAGTTCCGACAATATTGTTTGAACTGGGAGCTTGTCATGTATAAGCTTCTTTAAGCATGAAACATGCAAAAATAGGGGCACTCGGGAAGATGTAGGAAGCTCCAATTTGTATGCCATAGTACCAATATTTTGCAACACCTTATAAGGACCATAGGACTTTGGTGATAATTTATTATCCTTCTTAGCTTGCTTGAGGGACATTTGTTTGTATGGATGTATTCGTAAAAATACCTAGTCGCCTATATCATAACTTATTTCAGCTTCGATGTTGATGTTCCTGTTATTTCATTCGATTCTGTGTGAAAGTAAGGTTATCCTTTTTCTTCTTGATATTTCCTTCTATCTTTAGAGATTGAGGAGTGGTAATTCCTGCCAATCGATTACAATGTATGATTGGATTGATTTCTTCCTGCTCTGAGGTTGGTTCCTGGTGTATATCCTCTTCTTTTGACATTTCTTGATCCTTTTCCTCCTCCTCTTCACAATCAATGTAAAATAATTTCTTCTCATCACACTTGTGACCTTTAGTGTATTTGCTATCAAAATTGTAACAAAGGCCATTTTCTCCTTTTTCTTCCAATTGTTGCAGTGTCAAAATTGTAGGTTATGGAAGGGCTAGAAACAACAACACTTCCATATTTATAATTGTGAGTGGTAGGATTCCTTGTTGCCATAATTTTGCTTTCAATTTTTCTTTCCAATCTGAATGACTTCTCCAATGAGTCAAGTTCCCAAATATGAACCTCATGTTGAATGTTATCATTTAAAGTATGTCTGAAGACATCAATCCTCTGCTTCTCTGGAATATCATTTACCCTTATATTCAATTTTTGGAAGTCCTCAATGTGCTCTACCATTGAACCCTTTTGATTGAGATTTATCAATTGGCTAAAGAAGGTGTTTCTCTTTGTATCCTCATAATGTGCTATCATTTCCTCTGTGAAAATTGACCAAGTGACAAGTGGTTTACAAGAAAAAAGCCCGCTATACCATAAAAATTGGTTCAGCTCTAAATATAAAGATGCAATATGTACCTTTCGTAATAGTTTCACATCATGTAGACTAAAATATTTCTCCATCTGTAGTATCCATGTTATGGGATCCTTGCCATAAAACTTCCTCGTATCGATCTTTGGAATATGATGGGTCTTCAATCCAATGTTATATTCTATGAAATGATGATTAATTTATTTTTTTTTCTCATCATGAGTTTCCTCTACTAACTTTTCATCATTAGGAGGCCTTTCTTGTAGCAACTTTGTCCCACCTTCCTTCAAAACTTCCATGTCTTTCTTCAAGTCTTCCATGCATTTCTTCAAATATGCTTTCATACCATTGATATTAGCTTCCGTGGCACATATAAAACTATTTATCTTAGCTTCGATTGCATTCTTCATATCATCCGTCCAATTTTGCTTACTAGGTGTTTCTATTTTCTTAATCCGAGTCATTTTGTTTCTTGCTTTTAGGAGTTCGATATTTGAAGAACTGCAACTCCATAATTTTAGATCTTCAAGTTCTTCAATTTTGGCCTATGGTATCCCTTTGAGTCCTCTTTCTAACCCCACTAGTCTGATGAATATTAGATTCTTCAATAAAGAGTTATGCCAAATCTCTTACGATGACTTGATTATAGATTGGTTCAGTAGAGAAAACTTGTATGACCTGGCATGTGTCACTGTTTCAATCTTCAAACCTGAACAAAATTCACAGAAAGGTACAGTTTGTCATCTTTGTGTAACTTCTTACTAAATTTCGATCTAATGCCCAAAGAGAAAGTTATGACGATTTTCCCAAGGTCACCTGTTTGGAATGCAATTGAGGAATCTACAAAAGCCCTAAATTTGTTGGACGGTAACTCCGAAAATATAGCGAAACAATATCTGAAATTTGGGCCCGAGCTTCACCAAGATTTCGACGCAAATGGGTTTTAATTTTAGAGTCTGAACCTTCATAGAAAATAAATTATAGCAAAAACTCCACGATGACCTGTTTGAGATGGAATTCTGGAGCTTGAAAAAACCCTAACTTCTGCAAATCATATCTCTGAAAATATAGTGAGACATGATTTGAAATTCGGACCCGAGGTCCATAACGATTTTAGATCAAATGGGTTTTTCTTAGCTTCTGAAACTTCTTAGAGAAAAAGTTATGGCAAAAATGCCACGATGACCTGTTTGGAGCAGCAAAACGCTATAATCCAAAGCTCTGATACCAAATGTTATGAAGCAAGCTCACAAAAAGATAGAACATATAGATCAACGACTTCAAAATCAAGCTCTTCTAGGGAGAAACCTCCTTTAAATTACACAAATGAACAATTCTTGGATGAAACAAATGACAAGGCCTTCTTTCTATATATAGGAGTTTAAGGGGTCATAATATAATCAGAGCCAACATAACAATAATAATGTAAGGGAACAACAATAACAATAGCGAGCTTCTATGGGGCACAATAATAACAATATGGGGACTACATGGGCACAACAATATAATAAGGGGGTTGTACTAATAGCAATAAGGGGTTACACTAGTAGTATATGGACCTAACAACTCTTTCGTTGACATTTTTGAAGATGTCAATGCTTGATGACTTGTCATGGTTACATCCATCTTAGACAATCCTCTAACTCTAGTACATGTGGTAGTAACCTTGTAGCGATCTTAGATGTCTTTAAAAACAACTATGATTTAACAAACTCCACCTTCAAATCTTAGTCAACAATAATAGAAATAGACTCATTAAATTATTTTTTTATACCAAGAACATACATGACATTATGAATTTGTCTCTTTTGTCCATTAGGAAAATCCACACCTATTACTCCATAATCTTTAACTTTAAGTGATTTGTTATCTCTTAGACAAAGATCTTCTCCGTCAATATTTTCATAATATTTAGCAAACCAATCCCTATTACAACCCATATGGAGTGATGCACTAGAATCAATGAACCAAGGATTCACATCAGTAGTATTCACAAACAATGCAACATTAGAAATAAAAGACCTAATATTTTTAAATTTATCACTAGTTGAGGTGTCTTTGTCCACAAAATTTCCATTATGCTTTATTTTTCGTTGTTTATACACATTATGTTTTCTTTTGTAGCAATCTTTAGAGTGATGGCCAAATTTTCCATAATAATAATAATAATAATCACTTCTCTTACCATGAGTTGGAAATGTAGATTGTGTCATATCTTTCTATTTTGCTTGAAACTCACCTCCTTTATTTTTGTCCCATGGCTTGCCTCTGCATGGTTGTTTACCCTTAGCTACCAATTCAAAATCTGAATTATTAGAGCCCAAATTAAAACTCTTTATCCTCTCTTACTAGTGTAGAAGAATTCCTATCAATTCATCAAATGTAGGAGGCTTCTCTCTAGTTGAAAGACTTGAAACAAAAATTTGACAATCTTGCACTAAGCCATTTAATGTGATAGTGACTAAGTTAATATTGGACACTGTTCCACCAATATCTCCTAACTTCTCCCTTCAATATTTGACGTTGGAAATGAAATTGCTTATATTTTCATTTCCTTCAATTTTTATAGGCAAAAGTTTAGTCTTCAAAAATAAGATTAGGTTTGTATTTGTTGTTTCATATAAAATATTGAGCACATCCCAAATTTATTTTGATGTCTTGAAATCTCCGATGTGAGGATTAAATAGGCAAAAGTTTAGTCTTCAAAAATAAGATTAGGTTTGTATTTGTTGTTTCATATAAAATATTGAGCACATCCCAAATTTATTTTGATGTCTTGAAATCTCCGATGTGAGGATTAATGTCGTCCTTTACGAAAATTCACAACAAAACCTTTTTTTTTTATTTCTCGTTTCTCCCAATTTGGAACAGAGGTTGCACTAGAGGGTTTGGGCTCATCCCCACTCATAATTGGCCATAAATTATAACCCTCTAGAATTTTCAATAACTTGAATTTCGAGTTCACATAATTTTTCCCGTCAACTTTAGTAAATTCATTCAAATAAGAATCAAAAAATATTTTTTCCCATCAACTTTAATAGATTCATTCAAATATAAAAAAAATAAATAAATAAATTTACATGATAGACAATTTTTTCCTTTCTCCCATCAAGGTCATTTTTTCCTTTCTCCCATCAGTAACTTCTAGATTTAAAAAATAAAAATAAAAATTCAAACAATTAAAACCTTAAAACAAATACCCTTTTAATTCCTTAGATCTCATTTTTAAAAAGATTTCCAAGCTAACTATTTTTTAAATATTTCTCAGCATTGAAAAAAATATTTTAACTCCTCATTTCTCTATTGTTTTCACCATTAAAAAAAATATTTAAACTCCTTATTTCTCTTTTAAACCCTAATCAATTTAGTCTCCATAAAAACCAAACCCCTCAGCAATTTAGTCTCCATAAAAACCAGACTCAAACTTATGGGTACACTTGGTTTAAAAATAAAAGCAAACCTTTGAGATCAGTGGTAGGAACCGTGGAGAGAATAGGGCGTGAATAAAATATTCAAATATTTCATTCACTTTCATGACGTCTGCAACGAATATTTTAAGTAGAGTCTTTACAAATCGCTTCCATGATTTTCACGACACCCTTGGGTTCAGCGAAATGGAGCAAACTTTCCACAATTTTACGTCACAGTGCTGATCACCACTTCACAGACGACCCTGATTTTGTGAAATTGTTGCAAATTCATTAATACAATGAGAGAAAGAGTAGACTGATGTCAATGCCACTTTTGCGATAACGCAGACCTGATGACATCAGAGGTGGAGTCCTCATGCAGGTATATCCAATCTCAGCGACCAAGACACAACAATGTGTTGGAACTACTACACCTACATGCAGACTCTCAGTTATAGCATGCAACTACATGCAACTACATGCAACTGCATGCGGACTCTTAGTTAAAGCATGCAACTACATGCAACTACTCCACATCTACATGCGAACTCTTAGTTAGAGCATGGGATTGCATGCAAGATTCCTTTTGCATGGTTTACTCCTTGATTTGCTCCTTCTTTAACTCCGCAACTGACTAGTTATCTCTGGAACTTGTTGTAGGTGTTGAGTCTTCTCATTGATCACCACTATAGTTCATTACTTTGGGATCTTCACCCACTATAGTTCATTACCTTGAGATCTTCACCCAGTAATGCTATATAATGAGCATTGTAACATATTTTCTAATGAATCATTCTTTTCTTCTTTC
>APFE030941249.1:27617-63116 GCA_000404065.3 Pinus taeda
AAACTTGCCAAGAACCCAGTTTTTAATTCAAAGACAAAGCATGTGGACACCAAGTATCATCATATCAGATCTCTCATTGCCAAAGATGTCCTCAAGCCAATTTATTGTCCTTCCGAAGATCAGATCTCCGACATTTTCACAAAACCGCTTGGCAGAATAAAATTTACTAAGTTCAAGGATGAACTTGGTATCTGTTGTAATGTATCTTTGGATCATACGGAGGAATGTTAGATGATCCAAAAATAATTTATTATCATAGGTTATAAAATTGAAATAAAATAATTATTAATTTAAGAAATTAGATTAATAATTATTATTCTAGAATGATTAATTATTTAATGGAGACAATTAGACTTAGTATATTGTTGTAACAAGATATGACTCTACAAATGTGTCGTATCTTAGGCTCTATTTTAGGAGATTAGTTAGCTAGTTGGTTTGAATAGCATTTATTGTAAATGGACACTTGTTATTTAATAAGTCATCCATAATTAGAGGTAGTTAGGACATGGAGCTTATAAATAGCTCATTGCAAGAGTGTTTGTATTGTTCGGGTGTAAACTCTTGCAAAATCAATTATGTAATTATTTTTTCTGATTAATAAAATTATGTGTCTGAGGACACTTCTCCCATTACTTGGAGAATGAGGATAATATTAAAAATATTATTACTTCCAAATTTAAGGATAAGTTGTGGGAGCATAAAGAGTTAGAGGGAAAAATGAAGTTATGGTATTATAAAGAGGTGATCAATCCCAATCTATATAACTGGAACAGAAGAAAATAAACATTGTCAAGATAAGAACTAATTCTCATGACCTTCAAAGTGAAAATGAGAGTTGGTTAATTCCCAAAACATCTTGGCAGTAAAGAGTTTGTTACCTTTGTCACCATAAGAGGGTTGGAGATGAAAACACTCTCTTGACTACCCTCGCTCTTACTCACATCCGTTTTGATTTCCAAAAGCTTTCCCACAATGCCAACCTTATTTACTTGTTAAATCAACAAAATTATGGTGATCTAAGAAGGCTTCTACCCATTCTTATCAATCATAAAAATAAAATATTAAAAAATCTCAACTAATCTTTTACTTTCTTCTTTCTTTAAATTGATAGACCATATTTATTTTAATAAAAGTTAATCATCAATATTTAATAATTTTAATAATAAAAATTACTTTACCTGATAACTTTCCCAAATAAAATAAATATTTTATATTTTTACCTACTTTATCATTTTAACTTTAACGATATTTATAATCGTTAAAATGCTTTCTCTTTACTTTAATCATATTTATAATCTCATAAAATGCTTTCATAGATTTAACTAAGTGAAACCTATGATTACAACCCATTTTTTCCTGGTAATCAATGCCGTCCATCTTCTTAATTTATCGAAATTGGAAGTAAAGATGGAAATTTATAGAAACATCTTCAATTATGTTTCCTATTAATACGCTGCTATTTTTTTTTATCGCTCTCTCATAACAAAGTAACAATGGCTTTACGCTTCAATTGATGTGAAAGGTCGTTTAATGTTCTTGGCCCCCACTTGTCCTCCTAAGCCATCTCAATAACCTCTGATATCAATATATAGCTGATCTGCAAGCTTTCAATATACTGCCCATCTGCGGAATGTCTGAGAGAATTTTCCCTGTGGATCTGCAGAGGTGGAACATGGGTGGGGCTCCGCGATGTGAGAAAATGGGGTTAAAGAAGGGTCCCTGGACTCCTGAAGAGGATCAAATTCTCGTCAATTACATTCTCAAAAATGGGCATGGCAATTGGCGTGCGGTTCCCCAACTGGCTGGTCTGTAATTAATATAAATATATTTTCTTAGATTCTCATTTATGTTTACAAGGTATTTCCATTTATATAAACTTCAATTTTGTAATATGCAGGGCTTCCTCGTTGCAGTAAGAGCTGTCGATTACGATGGATGAATTATCTGAGACCTGATATCAAGCGAGGTTCTTTTACAGAAGAGGAAGGGCGGACTATCATTCAGTTGCATGGAATTTTAGGTAGCAGGTAACAAATAAACAAATACTTTTTCCATATTCTCACGAAGGAATACTTTAGTACAATTTATTTATTTTTGTGATGCTTTCAGATGGTCTATGATAGCCTCCAACCTGCCGGGGAGAACAGATAACGAGATCAAGAATTTCTGGAATTCTAAGCTGAAGAAGCGTTTGTTGAAGATGGGACTCAATCCCTCGACACATAAGCCCATAGAAGAAAGCAACCCCAATGCTCCACACGAGTATGAGGCCTGGGCTGTGTGTTGGAACTACTACACCTACATTAATTGCATAGAGAGTCTTAGTTAGAGCATGCAACTACATGCAACTGTATGCATACTTTTAGTTAGAGCATGCAACTACATGCAACTATTACACATGCAACTATTACACATCTACATGCGGACTCTTAGTTAGAGCATGGGATTGCATGGAAGATTCCTTTTGCATGATTTACTCCTTAATTTGCTCCTTCTTTAACTCCGCAACTGACTAGTTATCTCCGGAACTTGTTGTAGGTGTTGAGTCTTTTCATTGATCACCACTATAGTTCATTACCTTGGGATCTTCACCCACTATAGTTCATTACCTTGGGATCTTCACCCAGTAATGCTATATAATTAGCATTGTAACATATTTTCTAATGAATCATTCTTTTCTTCTTTCAATTTTCTTTTAATGTTTTTGCTCTGCAAAACTGTGTGTTCAACCTTTACTAGCTAGATTCATCTGTGCAGGTTTTCTAACACATTTACACAATGTCTATCAATGAACAAAACCTATTGAACACATGTGGCACACACTCAGATAATGCAGATCAGGATTTGAGCATCTCAGATCTCAACCTTATAGCTCTCAGATTTGGAGCCATCTAGATCAGGATTTGAGCCCTTCTCTCAGATTTGGAGCCATCTAGATCTTAGCCCTATGGATTTATACCAAATTGGAATATTAGAGAGATGCACACCACGAACCTATAATTGAAACAACACTTCTTATTTATTAAAATGGTTATTAAAATTGTTTTGATAATTAGTATTGGAGATTTCAATTTTAATCACATGTTAAGTATCAAAATTATCCCTTAAGTGTTTTAGTTTAGTTTCAATTAAGTCCAGTTTGGTGTAGTTTCACTCTAGTGATTTATTATTCATGTTTCCAATGTAATCTTATTTAAGTTATTTGCTTCATATTTTGTTGTCTTCAATTTTTGTCATGATAAGACTCAATGACATAGCAACAAAGTGAGCTTTAGTTTTTGTCATGGTATTAGAGCTACTTTGCATAAGACTCAGTGACAGAGCAACAAAGCGAGTGAAGTAAAAGAAAAAGCGAGTGAAGTAAAAGAAAAGGTGAGCCTGGATAAGACTCTTTGAAAGAGTAGCAGAAGCCTGAAAAACAGCAGCAAGAAAACGAAGAAACCAGCTACTACCGAGGGAACGAAGGCAAAGGCAAAACAAATTGAAGAAAGTTAAGCTCAAAATCATTTTTTTTTTTTTCCTGAAATGCAATTGTATTAACGCACCCTACAGCGTTGCAGGCAACGTTATTTACGGCCACACAAGGCACCAGAGTCACGTTAGCTTTACTAACACTCAACGACATTACAAGAGCATGGACCAGTTTCATCTACACAATTCCCACCCCAACGCGGATTTCGTTCACCACAGAGTGTTAATGCGGATTCCGTTCACCACACAGAGCGTTAGCTAATTCCGCTCATGCCACAGAGCGTTACTCGTAATATTAAAAAGAGAAAAGGAGTGTCCACGAGGCATGAGAAACAAAGGTCAATGCACAAAGCGGATTGGGACAACGATTTGATTGAAAAATCAAGGTGCATGACGGAAATCATGTGCGTCAATTTTTTAATCTCTTAAAAGGAGTATGGTATCATGGTATGTGATAAACAAATGTGCATGTGTTAAAAAAAACCTAATGTATTTTTTTTGAGTGCGTTGGTATTTTTTTAAGGGCTTAAGTAATTTTAAAAATGCATTCTTTCAAACAACGGCATTGCTCCAAATCCGTTGTGGAAGTTGAGCAATATAGAAGTCATTATCGAGGCATTTTTATTGTAGATAACCATTATGTTTATATGTAGATTTGTTTGTTGAGCTGCAGTTAGAAAATGGGAAAATCTAAAAGGCTAAAAAGGTCAAAGTGCTATGAGGATATGTTTGAGATCTTTCTAAATTTTGGAAGCGAAGAGGCAAAAGGACACCTTCACATTGACATTCATAAAAGAATCTATGGATGACAATATTCTTCCCCTAATTTCAGATGCCAAGAGAGCCAAGGAGGCCTCGGACATCCTTGAGAGGATTTTTGGTGTAAGGGGGAGCATTGAAGTTGAAGATGAAGGTGGATCTATAGCACCATATCTACATGGAGATGAAAATTTTATTCAATCCCACTATGCACAGCTGCAAGTGGATGAAGATTTAGTAAATTTAGCAAGAGAGTTTGCTAATGAAAATTTGGTGAATTTAGCAACAGAGCTTGCTCATGAAATTTTGGTGATTCCAACAACAGAGCCTACTAAAGACAATGAAGCTGCCAATGTTATGGTAAATCAAACAATTAATATTTCTGATGTAAACTTTGATGAAGATTTTTTGAATAAAGATGAGTGGATGCAGATGATGCAACAAAAACATCATATAGATATGATGCTATTGAGTGAGAAAATCCTACTTGAGCTAGTGGAAGACAACTTGTTTGAAGCAACACATGTTAGTAAATAAGCCGAAGAGAGAGAGACAAAAACACATATAAAGATAGAGGCAGAGGCAAAGAAGGAAGTCCACAAAGAGAAAAAAGAGACAAAGGCAGAGGTAGAGAAGGAGACGCAACAAAATGAAGCTCTCATTCAAGAGAAGAAGGACGAAAACCATTGTGATTTTGCAAATGTTTTTAAACTCACCATTGATTTCCATTGTGCAGGTACACAAAATGATTTTGAAGAATAATTAAATTTTCTTGAAGCATGACTTGCAACCCATGTCTAGATGAGGTCTGCATAGAAGTTGCGTAAATGAATGTTGAAGAAAATATGCATGATCAAGAAATTAATGAAATTTTATGGTATTGGAGTCCTCAAGAGATCATTTTGTATTATGGTCTTATGTTGCAGCAGATTGATGATGAAAAGAGCACTACAGAAGATAATATGTGGAAACAACCCACATACAAGTCATTTTTTGAAGAAGTCGTGGATATGCTTAGACATCATGGAAGAAAGGAAGATGTGCACAAGCAAATGAAGAAACTGAGGTTTGAAGGATACAACAAAGGGAAACAACTTAAACAATTTATAGGCTACATGATGTCGAAGAAGAGAAGAAGAAAAGTACATGTCGTTGAAGCCAATTTTTTAAATTGTAAGCCTAGCTAAGACATATACTAGGTATCTTAATTAAATTTTATGTGGTTGAAATTAAGGGGGAGTGTTGGAAATTCTAATTCCAATCACCTGTTTAGTGTCAAAACTGTCCCTCCAAGTGTTCTAGTTCAGTTTCAATTAAGTCTAGTTTAGTCGAGTTTCACTAAGTCATTTATTACTGATGTTTCCAATGTAATCTTATTTAAGTGATTTGTAATACTGAGAAGAGAAATCCATGCTCGACATTTTGTTCTCTTCCATTTTTGTCAACTATTACATCTAGATATACAATGATCATCTCTCAAATAATTTAGATCCCAACAATCTAGATCTCACATTCTAAAAATAGTAAACCACTTCTATTGACCGAACTAAAACAATGACACCTCAAACAATTGAAACGCAACTCAACAATCCTATCTCCTTTCTAAAATATTCTATTTCTACATTATTATAACATATCTTAATATTAATAATAATAATATCACTATTATTATATTAATACTTATACACGATGATCATCTCTCAAATAATTTAGATCCCAACAATCAAGATCTCACATTCTAAAAATAGTGAAACAATTAACCTAACTAAAACAATGATAACTCAAACAACTGAAACACAACTCAACAATCCTATCTCCTTTCTAAAATATTCTATTTCTACATTATTATAACATTTCTTAATATTAATAATATTAATAATAATATCACTATTATTATATTAATACTGAAATATTAAATTATACACATTTTTTCACCTCTTAATTAGTCAATACATATAATATAATGTCATGTGATGATGTTTATTATAAATTCATTATTGTTATTAAGTATGTATTCGTCACCCTTTTTATATAAATTACAACAACATAATTATCCATTTTGTATAAAAAAAAATAATTGTGATTATATATATTAATATATAAAAATACAAAAATATAATATATTATAAAATATATATATATAATTTAACAATTTTTACATTTTTATAAACCTTTTATTTTATTTTATGGTTAAATTAAAAAAAAAATAATAGATATATATTTTTCTTTAATAGAAAAAATCAATTTTTAAATTCCAGTTTTAGCAAGTCCTCAAAATAATTCTAACATCAAGTATTTAACTCTACATTTAATAACATTCCATTTAATATTTAACTATTGTACGACCACTGTAAGAAATTTCAAACTTATTTTTCCATCATGGAATTTAATAATAATTCACAGGGCGTGTTTTTTTTCATCGAACATAAACATGTTTTATGTCGAGTAACCTGTATTTGTCGACAAACATTATGCATTAGTTAACTCTGTAGTTGATCATAGCTTCATATTTACACTTTATCTCCATTTTCTTTTATCACATATAATAATGGCTACTCTATATGGACTACTTCTAAAATACCATTTAGAAATGCTAATTTTAAATTAGTTTGAAAAACTTTACATCCATTTTCGATTTCTATGGATATTACGCTTCTAAGTATATCTAACCGTGCAATTGTTTCAGAAGGTGTCATCATAATTGGCTCATAGATGTGCAAAACCTTTTTCATGCAATTGTTTCAAAAGATGTCATCATAATTGACTCATAGATATGCAAAACACTTTTTCCACCATTATGGCCTTGTAAATTTGAACTTCTTCTTTCTCATTAAACATGGTTTCGAAAACCTATTTTAAACCAATGCAATTTCCTACTAATAATTATACTAAACCCTATGTAGCATCCCCATGTAGCATTTTTGTTTATGGGATCCATTTCTTAATCGATATATCCAATGAAATTTTTTCTTTAATTGATTTTTATTATATGTGGATTGATGATTAAAAAAAACAAAAGTTTAATGTACGGTATTTATAGATTTCATTGGAACTTCTACTCTTTCTAAACCTCAAGGAAGCGCACCTCAAGGAAGCGCAATATGTTTGAGTGAAGATTGGGTTTGCAAATATTTTTGTCCACCTTTAACAATCTACCCATTTTCTTAATCTTCTAGTGGAGTATTATTTGTGATTGTTGATGCTCCCATCTCATTCCTCATCATATTTGAATTCAACATCCTTACTCAATATCAATTTTTTCTAATTAAATTATATAAATTATATGATTTAAAATAAAATAAAAAACACTTTTCAAGATCTAAATTTTTATACCTGAAAAAAACTTTCAATTTTTAGCATCAAATTTCTTGAAAACTTTTATGCACATGAACATATGATATAAAAATAAATAATATTTTTAAGTGTGATGCCATACAACTCATTCATGTCAATTCTTTTTTAGGAATATCTTCTTCACACTTCCAATGATGGATATATTCATAATATAAACATACTAATTTAATATTTCTTCCTAAATCATTTTACAAAAGTAATGTTTATTTTTTCTTTCTATTATACCAATTTTTTAGAGTGTATATTCCATTTCCATTTAAAATTGTATTTTAATGGCACGCTTAGAAAATTTGAAAATGATTTGAATTAAATTAATTTTTTTTGAAAGTAAGTTTATTAAGAGTCAAGCAGCCAATATCAACTTAAATTTTGAACATGCACACTATGTTTATTGATCAATTATGATAGTACATATATACAAGAAGTTTTGTCACAAGATAGGAAAGCTATCTTGGACACACAATTAGTTGGTTGAGAGAATATGTCAACCACACACTAAACTAGGGACATATAGATATAAACATTCCTAGAGAATAGGAACAGACTCCTTTGTATAGAAAGTCACAACTGAGACAAATAGGAATTACATTTTCCAAGTTGTATCTCTACCAATTCCACATCTCCACCAATTCCATAAATTATAAAATCTTGTAAAAATTTTCAAATTTATTTAAAATAAAGTATACTAAACTCTTTCTACCATAAACATTAGATAACCAAATCTAAAATGTCACAATCAAAATTCATCCAAACATATTGGTTTTGGTCAAATGAGACTTCTTTATACCATAGTGCATGGAAACACTATACATTCTATTCTTTTACATCTTCAATTAATCAACAAATAATTCAATCTTTTCTCAATAATCAATAAGCAATAATCAATTAACATATAGTGAAAACACTTAATCTTGAATTTCTCTTACCTTTGATTTAGTTGTGATTTTCTATTACTCTCTCTCTTTAACTATAATTGTTTTAATATAATTTCATTGTTTGTTCTAAAGATCACATGGCATTTTTTTGGTCAATGTTTTTCATATCTTTAATTTAGTTGTGATTTTCTATTACTTTCTCTCTTTAACTACAATTGTTTCAATATAATTTCATTGTTTGTTATAAAGAGCACATGGCATTTTTTTGTCAGCGTTTTTGCTCATCATAATCATTGAAGAAATTTTAATAAAATAATAATTCTTTTTATTAATTATAAATTTACCTAAAAAATAATAATTTTCGGAAAGTTCATGTACATGTTTTTATTCAAACATGTTAGGTAGGTTCTAAAAAAATTATTTACCTTTTTTTATTACAAAATAAAAAAACATATTAACATGTTGTTACACCACATAGATTTCACACTGTGTAAAAATTACCTTGATCATAAAAAAAATACTCTGGAATTTTAATACAAAAATTTTACACAAGAAAATCTAAATACAATATACAACAGAAAAGTATTATAAAAATTCAACTTTCATACTTATAACACAGTTCATCTAAAACTTTTTAGATTAGTCACATTTTTTATCAATTAAAAGGATAATACAAATTTTTTACACCAGAAAATCTAAATACAATATACAACGGACAAGTATTATAAAAATTCAACTTTCATAATTATAACACAGTTCATCTAAAACTTTTTAGATTAGTCACATTTTTTATCAATTAAAAGGACATCCTAGGTTTGTTTATTAAAAGGACATGTTAGGTTTATTTATGCCTTTTTCCCTGGAATATGTTATGGTTTATTCCACGCTGCTGGTTAAGCGTTATACGTACGCTTAGCAACTGTATTTGTTCACATATTCATATGCTAGAGTCAAAGAATGGTTGAGAAGTTGGTTGTTGTTAACATATTGTTACGATTAATTTGAAGGAAGGAGGATAAGTTAAAAGGCTAAATTGTAAGAGTGATCATTTTGAGGAATGTACAAAGACAAATATGTAAAATTTTCATTGGAACTATCTAGAAACAAGCACTAGCGGAAATATTAAGGAATTGAAGGGATGTCATCCAAGAAAGGGCGGACGTAATAGAACATAATGGATTCCCACTGTTAGATATAAAATGCGGAGAACCAACCGAGGCATAAAATGTGGAGAACCAACCGTGTCAGAGAAACTTCACATGTATATCTGACCATTTGATTCTTTTTGCCCTCTTCCACTACCTGCGATATGATATGGTTTATTCCCCGCACACAAGTATATACGCCCGTTTGTTCCCTTTTGCCTTATTCCTGTACCTGGGATATATTTCGTTTATACCACATCCCATTATACAATCTCATGATATTTTCAGTATATTCGGTAAGCCTGTTCTATTTAGGGTACCTTATGATCCTTATCGCTTTACACATGGTAAAAGTGCTTTGTTTTGATTTTTATTTGCGCAGAGAAGTTACAGGTAGTTCTCCTTTGGTAGAAGGGAGAATGATACTATGATCCATGGTTGAATTCTAACGATTAATAATGTTTGCAGCGGATGCTAGAGATCACATGTGTATATATGTTATTAATAGTGATCGCTGCGCATTTTAAATTTTGTTGTTACATGCACCAGTAAATTTGTCCAGTGTCCAGCCTTGCCTAGTAATCAAACAGGCATTCCTGTCTGCCAAAGGAGAACTGTCCTGCGACTGCACTGCACAATGACATGTTATCCGCCATAATTATCAGCACCGGAAGAAGAGATGAAGGACTACTAAGTCAATGGTACTAAGTTCTTCTACTCGTAACCTAATAGCAATGTTCTTCCCCGCATTAATCCCATTTATATATATTCGTAAGGGAGTCAATGATTTATTAAACTTATTATACGGCTCTGGGATTTTAACATCACCAGATATAATAGAATGAATAGATTAGGATATGGAATTTTTATTTTTACACAGACGTGCCAGAGTAGGCATTACATTACAATATTGGTGTGAGAAGAATGGCCTGCATTGGTTTATATTTTCCATCAGTCCTGCTCTTCGTTCATGTTCAATCCAGTATGAATTTGAATTGAATGGATTTATATATGTGAGTAAACTAGGTAGACCATACCAGCAATCCATTCTAACATGTAACTTCTCTGTTAACTGGTGATGAACAGAAGAAGAGATGCAAGCCACTGGACGAGAAATGCGTATCTGACGCACATCAGGATTGGACCTTTCTGTAAGTGCACGGCGGAGATAACCAGAGATCGTTGACATTGTCACATGATATTGAAGGTAATAAGAAAATATTTCGCGATCTTATTCCAGTACTATTCAAGAAAAGTGACGTCAATTCCTTAATGTTATGATATTCAATAAGGTTAGGTTACTAATTCTGTTATGTCATTGCCATATCACAGTATAATTATGATTATAGAATGATAAACTTTCTGAATTATGTCTTCCCTTAAAACGTTTTAGACGTAGTTTGAAAGCGTCTTTCCGGCAGGGCTAGAATTTGACGGGAATTTCGACCGTCAAGGCCATTTTGCACTTAAAAAAAATAAAATTTTTAATAATCGTATTGGATGAAGTGTTTTGAAGGGTGCAGAACGTATTTTTGATGTTTTTTTTTTTAAACGTTATTAATACCTTCTCTCGGACCTTTTCATTAAGTGAAGTTTCCCTTCACTTCCAACGTGGAATTTTCGCTTCACTTCCAACGTGGAGTAAATGTAGTATAATAAGCGCAGATTGGCCTTGTCATAAAATAAACATTAATTTGGAATCTTTGCCTCGTATGTTTTTGAATTCTAGACTAATTATCTACTACAAAACTTTGGAATTCAAACAAGATTGCTACTCATACAAAACTCAACTTCGAAATCCGAACAGTTTTTGGAATTCAAACAAGATTGCTACTCATACAAAACTTAACTTCGAAATCCGAACAGTTTGTCTTATCATATGTGGTTTGCACTCTAATTATATCTTCAAAATCACAGAACCTCCTTGTTATTAGTCCTTTCCTCAACCTCCTTGTTATTAGTCCTTGCCTCCCTCCTGCATAGCAGGGAAGGGACTATAGTGATCGATCAGCGATATATTTCATATTAATTTAAGCACACCATTACATTTAACCAATGTTTTAAAAAACATATCGTGGTTTTTTGGTTTTATCGTAAGTTTTGTTTTGGAGGGATATAGATTGATTTCATATTAATATGCCGTACTGATTCATTTTATCCTTTTATCCAATGTTTACTGATCCATTTTATCCAAAGTTCAATGATTTTATATATATCTGGGGCAATGTTGCATAAACATTTGTTTAAAAGATTTGAAGTGGTGATAACACCTGTTACTACTTGCTACCACCATTATTTACACATGTAGCCCATGGCCACTGCCTGCTGCCACCAACTCTCTACTTGAAGCAATTGAAGCAGACATCAGCCTCATTGCAAAGCCATTGAAGCAGACAACAACCTCTCTGAGGCTCACGTCTATATTCAGGCACACTTCAAATGCCAAAGTTCTCCACTTCGCAAGTAAGGTTTCTGATTTTTCCTCTGCCAAAGTTTTCCACTTCGCAAGTAAGGTTTCTTTCCATTTTTCAATCCGCTCTCATTCTTTCCTTTTTTCAATCCGCTGTCAATCTGCAAGATGTAGACTTAAACAACTCATAGTAGACTTAAACAAGTCATAAAATAAATATCAATCTGCAAGATGTAGACTTAAACAACTCATAGTAGACTTAAACAAGTCATAAAATAAATAGTCATTCAATTCATTAAATTAGCAGAACATTTATATGGAAAAATAGACATTTGAAAACTCTTAGACTCCACCTCAATCTGCATTAATTAGGTTCAAGTATTTGTTCACATAGATGTTTTGCGATAAAAAATGCATACCAAACTATAAAATGAGGTACTCTTATGAGGTTGTAAATAATATGTACCTGTTGCTCTGCCTAAGCGACTGGTCCATTGGTCCATGACCTGCTCTTGTGCATGTGACCACCATTCCTCTAGCTGCAAGGGATCTACCTGCAGAGGATCATGGAGAACCTGTTAATTGTGACCAATAGAGAACAAAATGCTTCGAAACCTTTTAAAGCATAAATTTAGCACAGTGGCTTCAAAGTGAACTTACCAAAACCTTAATCAAAAACTCAACCGGAAATGCATCCATTTCATTCTTTAATTTCCTCTGCTTTAAATGCATCGTCTTTCCGGAAATGCATCCATTTCATTCTTTAATTTCCTCTGCTTTAAATGCATCGTCTTTCCGGAAATGCATCCATTTCATTCTTTAATTTCCTCTGCTTTAAATGCATCGTCTTTTTTGCTTTAACTGCTTTCTATTTACTGCAGGCGATATTGTTTCTATTTACTGCAGGCGATATTAATGATACTGAACATGAAAACCTTACTCAAAAACTCAACGGTAAATGCCTCATTTAGTATTCTCAAGCTCTTTAAGGTCTCTAGGAAATTTAAGATCGCAGATAAAAGCATTTTGACACTCATTAAACTCAGCCATCCCCGGCCCAAGACTGATGCCCTGTATGATATTCAAATATCAGTGAACCACATCCTATGAGCTTGCATCAAAACAAATACACTGTTACATTAAAGAATGTCTTAGAGCATTATCTGAAAAAAAAAAAAAAAAAGAGTATATTGCAGATTGAGACATGCTTAAGATAAAAGAACCCACCATAGATTCTACAAAATCTCCTGTAAGTACAAATAAAAATTCTTCTAATGCGATTTCCAGAGGATATGAGGCACAGCACTGATCTTCAATTTGTTGATACATCTCACAACCGAAATTCAGCAAGAAATGACAAAACATAAACAAAAAGGTTGCCAGTGATAACATTACAGATGACCAGATTTGCCAACAGTGGGTGTAAACAGTTGGAAGTAACTCTTCCACATTATCCACTAAGAGTTTATAAAACAACCTTTCATTCCACTCCTACCCATAAGCTTCTTCCTGTGCTCTCTTTGTTGCCTTCTTTTCTTGCTTTGTAGAATGAGAAATTGTTACTGTGTTGTGCTCTCTTTGCTGCCTTTGTTTCCTGTTTCCTGATTTGCGGACTGAAAAACTGTTACTGGAGCACCAACGACTAACACTTCCAGCGATGAAGGTTGTGGTGGCTGGAAGGTAAAACATCAAAATTTGGGAATGAATAGTTGAGACACCTGGCATTCATGCAAGGTTGATTTACCTTATTTTTTAATTATTTGTTATTTAATAATTTTTTTACTGAATGAAATTATCACAGAAAAGTAGCTTTGCCTTGCGTATCTAAGTTGGTGGCTGTATAATGTCATATTCATGTCAAACTCTACATAGGTAGCTGTATAATGTTGTATTAAGGTTAAAGTCTCATTGGGTGGCTGCATAATGTTGGTAAGAGGAAACTGAAGACAACGTTAACAAACAGTCCGTGATTTAGATGTCAATCAAATAGAATTATATTGCAAACAGTCCTTATCCTTCAAAAAAGGAGGAACATTAATTAACTTCTTTTGCAAAACTGAATATTTGCACAATTTGCTACCTGTCTGGCAAGAGCTGTCCTGAAGGTGCACATGTGTGCCATGGCCAGTATGATGTAGACGGTAAAACTGACCAACAAAGCTCCAACTGGAGAATTGATGGGGCCAAAGTATTCACAATTTGCTACCTGTCTGGCAAGAGCTGTCCTGAAGGTGCACATGTGTGCCATGGCCGGTATGATGTAGACGGTAAAACTAACCAACAAAGCTCCAACTGGAGAATTGATGGGGCCAAAGAAAGGAAATATGATTGCAAGGAACCAGATTGGAATCACTACACGCAGCCTTGCTAGTGCCCAAAGAAAAATGCTCTTGGTATCATGCATTCCAATGACTTTTTCCCAAACAAAGTAGAGAGGGGTACATGCAAAGCCAGAGGTAATGAACTGTACACAAAGAATAGCAAGATAGTATACTGTCAGTGTAACCAAACTACTTTTATTAATAGTTTACAGAGAAAAATAAGTCCAAAATGGGGCCTCTAGGACGTCACATATTAAACTCATTCCAGGATAATTCTAATTTCTGAGTACGATGTCAAACTTGAAAATGTTTCAAAACAATTGTTGATAGAGACTCTAGCTTACCTGGTGAATTAACATAAGAATGACAACAATGTCATGGAAAACTGACTTGGGAAGCAAAGCGAAAGCATTTGCATGATTCAAGAGCCCATCTCCAAAAGCCCAGTAAACCGATATTGCATATGGCAGCGTTAATGTGAATACATACAAAGTTGCCAAAAGGTAGATATACTTGAATTTCTGAGACTTCCACATGGCATGCATTATTTCATTGTAGAGCACAAATCCGTAATCGGTCAGATAAATCCGTAGAGAACTCAACTGATAGAAAATCTTGAAAATTGATAAAGAGTTGCTTACACTATGACGGCATGACCCCCAAAAGTGTAAAGGATGTTTGTGGCTTCTATGAAGTATAACACCATCTTTGTTGGGGCCGTGTTCCACATTTTCAACATCTTTGTTGGGGCCGTGTTCCACATTTTCAACCTGCCCAATTTGGACACTGTTAGATATCCCTATGAATTACTCTGGGAACTTCATCCTATTGCAGAGAGAAAAGTGTACGAGCTTTGGCTATATGTACCTATCCATGAACAACTGCTGCAATTGTCATATACCATGCAGTGTATGTTGTCATTCCAAGTCCAATGAATGACCAAATGCGGTAGTTATGGAAAGACGGGATGAAGACCGTGGTTGCACAACAAGCTCCAAAGATGTATGTCCAAGAATATTATGAAAATGAAACTCTGTTGTGTATCAAATGGCTTTGTGAAAGAATAAAGTTATGAAGTAAAAGTAAATAGGTTTCAGAATATTATGAAAATGAAACTTCGTTGTGTAAGCCATTACTTTATGATTGTGATTGCTTTTCTGATTGTCCACCTGTCTAGTCGTGTGGGCCGATAATTTTACTGGTTGTCTGACGGTGTGGGCCAACGACCTTACCGCTTGTCTATCATGAGATAACCTAACATGCACAATGACAACACATCAAAGGAGCATTGGAGTAATTATATTATATATTTTTAATAATTGGTGCTAACAAACAGCCTCACTGCTCCTTCGACCTAAGGACGTCGTAGGTTCGTTGATTCTTCTCTGATGAGCCAAGTTAGAATTCACGCTCACTGCTCATTCAACCTAAGGACGTCGTAGGTTCGTTGACTCTTTTCTGATGAGCCAACTTAGAATAATAATCACAGGAGCAACCTAAGGACGCCGTAGGTTAGTTGATTCTTCTCTGATGAGCCAAGTTAAAATAATCACATTGTGTTTGAAACTATGATGCATCCTGCTAACCAAATTAATCTAAGGACTTCATCGCGCCTAAATAAAATTAGGAACAACATTTGCAAATGTTTGCACCGCTATTTATTTTCTGTATTTTCTGTAATCGTTGATTTAGTATCTTCTTTCTTTCTTTGAATACCAAATACCGTAAGTATATCTCTTATCGAAATTTTTTTCATTTCGTCGGTCTCCTATAAAATTGGCAGGGACTCCCACTGCTTGCAGTCCTTGTTTTATTCTTGCAGTTAGAATACAGAAATGAACTTTTGTGTATGTATTCTTAGTTACTATTTCAATTAATTTTATTTATATGATTTTTCAAATTTGGCACGGACAAAGGATTAGCAGAAATCCAAATTATCTCTTAAGGAGAAGAATTCTTATCATTTGAAAGCACAGGTGACTCTGTGTATGGAAGACAATTATGTAAGTTTTGGCATTAGCCTTTCAATAAAATACAAGTCTCAGCCCTGAATAAGAAGCTGAGGTATGTGTAGACTGCCCGATACTTTGTGTGGGAGCTGCTTTTGATTAATAGTGGATGTGGTACTTTGTGTGGGAGCTGCTTTTGATTAATAGTGGATGTGGTAGTCTATGATTTGAACTGAGGTTTCATGATGAATAAATTCCATATAAATTGATTGGTTTGCACTTACACTTTATGAGGAGATGATATTATTATCGATTTCTATATAAATTTATTAGTTTAATAAAGCTAAACAACATTCAGAAAAATATTACTTTATGAGGAGATGATATTATTATCGATTTCTATATAAATTTATTAGTTTAATAAAGCTAAACAACATTCAGAAAAATATCCTTCTAAGTGACTGATAGGATGACACTTTCAATTACAACTGACATGGCTTCCACAATACTCATCAACTTAGATGCATGGCTTGATTAATGTAATTTCAAATTTCAATTAGAAAGTTGAATCGGGTGAGACACATTAATAATATAAAGTATTTGGTCTCTCATTCACGTCTTTTTATGCAAAATAATGTAATTGTTATACTTAAAAATAAATAAATAAATAACCTATTATTAATCACAAGGTTTTAATAACTTGGTTGAATCGACAAGCCTTAGTCGTCAACTGAAAATGGGCTTCTCTAAAGCTTTCCTCCAACACTGTGATGTTGGAGAGAAAACATGAAATACTAAAACATCTGCAAGTATTTCAAATCTTAAAACGTTTTTATATTTTAATTTTAATTTTAATTTTGTAATGGAAATGGTAATGTGATTTATGTTTTATTTTAATGATCATTTAAAATTTGTTGAGATGGTTATTTCATTTTTTACTATTCATATTTATACTATCATAATTTATGTTTTATAGGTAGTTTGGCATGGAAAGGATAATAATATAAATTGTTTTTGTTAGCTAATAATTGTAAGTGTAAATTTTCTAAGTGTAAATTTTCTAATTAATATTACGAAATTATGTTTTATAGGTAGTTTGGCATGGAAAGGATAATAATATAAATTGTTTTTGTTAGCTAATAATTGTAAGTGTAAATTTTCTAAGTGTAAATTTTCTAATTAATATTACGAAATGGATTGTAATTAAGTTATTAATTTAGTGTAAAAAAATTATTATTTATTTTCATGTTTTTTAAAAAAATTAACATTTGTCTAATGTTTTTAGACTAATTAGAAGTAGAAATAGTGTTGAAGAACTCAATTGTAAACACTATAATAATGTAGATATTTTACTTTGGAAACTTTTTTGACAAAACCATCTGGAAATGGCCTTTGCTTACTCTTTTTATTTTAGGAATTATAACAATTAGAAACTCTAAACTTGTAGATAAATATTTTGTGTATTTTCACTCTTGGGATTCACATATCAGTCTTTCTCTACTTTCTTTTGTGTCATTAATATCACAAGCTTTCAATTTTCCATGTGGAAATCTATTTAAGCCCCTTTTAACTTTTCATTGATTCGCATTTGTGTTGATGCAACTTGGTGCATGTGAGTGGACTATGCCAATTGAAGGGAGCTTCCTAGTGAATTGCACATATCAGTCTTTCTCTACTTTCTTTTGTGCCATTAATATCGCAAGCTTTCAATTTTCCATGTGGAAATCTATGTAAGCCCCTTTTAACTTTTCATTGATTCGCATTTGTGTTGATGCAACTTGGTGCATGTGAGTGGACTATGCCAATTGAAGGGAGCTTCCTACTGAATTAGAATGTGCACACACATAGAAGAAAACACATACTTTTATTGAAGTAGTAATTAGAATACATCCAACTTGTGCAAATGGACATTTAGCATAAAGACTCACAACCATACAAAATGTATTTGAGACCATTCAACAAATGCTATTACCTAGTTTCCTTAAATATATGTCAACAAAAACAAGTGATCAATAAGCATCTATTTTACAAAGATTTTATATCAAATAATGTTATATATATATATATATATATATATATATATATATATATATATATATTGCCCACAACACAACAAATTTGGCTTGGTTTTAAAATTTTTGTTAGTGGAAGGAATAATCTTCAATAACTCATAATTCATTTATTTGATCGGGGTAAGTTGGATTAGAATCCAAGTCCAAATAGTTTCATTTAATTCCAATGAATATGCGTCTATTTCTTATGTGAACATCATTAAAAATCCCACTTGAATGAAGCAAATAATCAATCCATGAGTGTGCTAGTGCATCATATTCCTTGTCCCATCATCATACCTAAGCACAAGA
Organism: Pinus taeda; assembly: GCA_000404065.3. NCBI lineage: Eukaryota > Viridiplantae > Streptophyta > Pinopsida > Pinales > Pinaceae > Pinus > Pinus taeda. The sequence goes on from APFE030941249.1 coordinate 46,268, forward strand.
CATCTTCCTTGTCATAATGAATTTGGATCACAATCTTGTTTGTTACCACTACTTCTTCCTTAGTGTATTGGCTACCCACCCTTATTGGATTGTTTGGGCAGAGGGCTTGTCATAGTGTCACTTACTTACTTCTCACTTATGAAAACTATCATATGATAGTGCCACATGTGGGACAATGAAAGTTTCACTTCGACTATAGTTTGCACCAAATATCCAATGTACCAACGTATCACTTAAAAGCTCTACAATATCTGGCTCATGAAGACCAACATCTACTGCCACATATGAAATATTAAAACACTTTTAATACAATGTGCTTGCTTGACAATGGAGACCACCACATTGATCCCATGTCTTTATGATCATGTCTTTATGATCGTGGAAAGGACGCAAAGGATAACCTATATTATAGTTTTACTTTTTTGTCATCTTATGTGTCCCATAAGATCTCTTTAGCCATATCTTATATATACTAATGTTATGGTATGTCCCAATAAGAAACATTTGATTTCAAAATTGTAGATATTTTAATGTGATTGTTTCATACAATTTCAAACCAAGATCTATAATTGAATAAATTATTTGTATTTTATACTCATTTTATTTTTATGCTATAATAAATATGTAAAAATGTGTAACATAATTATATTATTGAAAATATTTTTTTAATAAATTACTTATTAATAAAAAAAAAATTAATTATAAAAACATAATTTCAAAAAAAAATTTAAGCATAACATTATTGAAAAGAAACATAAAAACCTAAAAAATAAAAATAAAAGTTATATAACGAGTAAAGAAGAATCCAAATTCAAATACTTCTTTCTCATGCAACATACTTTAAAAAATGCTGCCATTGTGAAAAAGTTGTGAAATGTAATAGCATTTAACGAATTTCAAAATTTGTAACGATTTTAGATTAACCAGTTGCCTCGCTAGAGTGACCATAACATTTAACTAAGAAGCTCAGCGTTTTAAATTTTAATACTGCCCCACCTGGTATTTAATATTCTTTATGTTATTGATTATGCTTAAAGCTCATATAAGTTTGTAATAGTTTTATAATATTAATAACCATTAATTGAATATAAAAATTCAAATGTAATAGTTAAAGGATTTTAGTCAAGGTAGTTCAGTGACTAATTTGTTTTCGTAGTTTATTGGTTTAAGTTTTGGGAGATGTATTTTTTTGTTTTACTTATTATCACAATTATATTTATTTAATTATTAAGTTTAGATTGTTAAAATTAATTATTAAATACTTATTAATAATTATAAAATAAATAAAGTAAATGATTATATATTTATAATTATTATATCGATACTAATGATGTTTATGTCCATTCACAAATTTAGTTTATAATATCGTAATATTATATTTCAAAGTAAAATAAAATAATGTATTTAATTGTTATTAAAATATTTATTTATCTTTATTTATAATGTTGTTAATAATTATTAATATATTAATAAAAAATTGTAAATATTTTTATATATTATAATTAGAGTAAATTGATAATATAGATTTAATAATTAAATGAAATATAATATTATATATATAATATATTATATTATATATATATATATATATAAATATATTATATATATCTATATATATAAAATCTATATATATATATATATATGAATAAAAACCAATGAATTAACTAAAGAGATTAATATTAAGTCACTCAACGCATTATGATTATAACTTTTCCATTTAATTAATAAATTTAAAGGATTTAATATTTATAAAACCAATAGATTATTTATTAAAATCCCAAAGGAATATTATATATATATATATATATATATATTATATATAAATATGGCTATGAGGTTTGGGGTTGCAGCATCTCGAGACAATCATGGAGAAAGGTTGAGCAAATTCAAAAGCGTTTTATAACTTATAACCTGAAAATTAAAAGTAATACACCCTATCCTATTCTCCTTAAAGAAGCAGGTATTTCCGCTATTGAGAACCTAGCTATGATTAGGTTTCTGTTGTACAAGCACAAACTCAATAACATAGATGATATAGCTTCCTAAGCTAGCTTTAAATTCCAGCCAAAACCACCTAAGGCTCAATCGGGGGTGGCATAAAGACACAAGGGCCTGGTTAAAACTATTGGGAGATCAACGAGAATGATGCATTGCAAAACATAAATAACATTAAAGATATTGTTACTTCTAAGTTCAAAGAAAAAATGTGGTGTAGGAAAGATTTAGAGGCTAAAAGAAAATTAAGTTATTATAAGAAGGTCATCAACCCCACCCTAGAAGATCAAACGTATCTCTCTATTTTAACTAGCTCAAAGAAGGAAATTAATATAGCAAAGATTAGAACAAATTCTCATGAGCTCCATAGTGAAACAGGTCGTTGGGCAGTTCCTAAAACGCCATGGATGGAAAGGATCTGCCATATATGTGAGAATAGAAACATCGAGGATGAAACCGCTTCCTCTTAGAATGCCCCGCGTACAACCACATTAGATCTCAGTTTCACAATCTTTGTTACAATACTGACCTTCCTAACCTTTTACAATGTCAAAATTATAGTGAGCTTGGGAGGCTCTCTCCAGCTTTTTGAGCATAAGAATAAAATCTTAAATCAAAATAAATAATTTGTTTCTTAGGGTCCGATAGACCAGTGTTTTAGTCTCGGCTGGATGTTAACCACATCATCATATATATATATATAATATATTATATATATATATATATATATATTATATATATAGATAATATATATATAATATATTATTATATAGAATATAATATATATTAAAATTCAAAATTCAAAATTATTACAAAGAATTAACTAAAGGGATTAATATTATAATCTCAAGTCATTGGCAAACCCAAGGAATTAATAAACCCAATGCGTTAATATTATAAACCAATGCATTAATAAATTCAGGGGATTATTAATATTATAAAGCGAAGTGATTAATCGACTAAAGGAATTAATATTATAAACCGAATGGATTAATATTATAAATCCTTGGGAATAATAAACTGAAGCGATTATAAAGTCAATGGATTAATATTAAACATTAGGATTTTTATTATAAACCATAGAATTAATATTAAACACTAGGACTATAGATGTTAATATTAATATTATAAACCCAAGAGATTGTAAACCTAAGGGATTAATATTACACCCTTGGATTAATATTATAAACCCTAAGATTAATATACCAAACCTAAGATTAAGATTGTAAACCCTAAGATTATAAACACCAATATATTATTTTACACATTAGGGATTAATGTTATAGACCCAACGTATTATTGATATTATAAATCGAAGGGAATAATATTAAACCTTAGAATGTATAACGTTAAGAACCCTACAATTATAAACCCTAAGATTATAAATCCTATACCCAATATTAAAAACCAGAATATTAAACTCTAATTTATTGAATGTTGCTATGAGACATTGAATAAATTTCAATGTAATGTATCATTGCGGCAATGATTATTACACTCCTTGTCGCATTGTGATAATGTTTTTCGCATTGCGATCATGTTTGACCATATTCAATATGGTTAACTACATTCAACAATAGTTGATAATGGTTGACCATGACTTGCCATGGTTGATCACATACAACCATGTCTGGCCATGGTTGAGCATGGTGATAAAGGTTTATCATATTTGACCATGCTTAGCCATGGTTGACCATGTTTGACCATATGGAAATTGAAATGAAATATATTATTGGGATGTTCAACTTGGTAGACATTGGTTGACCATTCTAATCACGTTGATCTTGGATGACCTTAGGGATTATAAACCTATGTGATTAATATTAAACCCTAAGATTAACATTATAAACACAAGAGATTATAAACCCTACGATTAATATATCAAACCAAAAAATAATATTGTAAACCCTAACATTAAAAATCGTAATATATTATTGTATACATTACACATTAATATTATAAACCGAAGGGAATATTGATATTATAAACCAAATGGATTAAAATCCCTAGGATAAATATTATAAACATTATGGTTATAAACCTTAATATTATAAACCCTAAACCCTAAACCCAATATTGTAAACCAGAATATTAAGCTCTGATTTATTCAATGTTGTAATGCAACATTAAATAAATTTCAATGTAATATATCATTATGTCAATGATTGTAACATTACTTTTCACATTATGATGACGCTCGTCACATTTCCGTGATTCTTGTCACACTCGATCATGGTTGACCATGGTTGACCATGTGTTGTTGTTGCTACAACACCCTCTAAATTTTGGCCTATATCCAAATTTTGGAGCCTATTTTAACCTTCCGAGTTTTCATTTCTAGTAGTAAAAGACATTCTATATTTGTTGTCTAAGTTTCTTGGTTGCTTTGTGAATAAAAGTTAGGTGTCGTCTTTTAGGAAGGAAAGTGTCACACATTGTAAAAGTTATTTATAATGCATCTTTAAGAGGTGAATTTTGTACTAATGGGTCCTATCTATCATTCTTATGGATTTTTTTTTTTGGTTTCTTCACATGTGTTTCAAAGTGTATCCTAACTATCGCACTTCGAGGTAAGTTTCATTTTGTTGTTTTTTAAATGGGTTCATATTGATTTTTGGTACTGAGTGTTCTTTGTTGTGTGCCAATAATTTTGAGTGTGTGATCATGATCAAGTATTTTCCTAGTTTCATCTCTTCTGCATTGATCCCACACTTAGCCAAATTATGGAGAATTTCTTTCCTCACCAACCCTACCTCACTCTACCTCTGTGAACACCACATTGCATAGTTACAAGCCTCAGTCAACATCCATGCCTCCTAAAAGTAAACAATGTGTAGTCACTGCCTCCAAGGATTATGTTGTGCGTAGTCACAATGATCAATAATTTCCTCCTCTCCAGAACTGTGCAACCCTCCCTCCTAGTCAGCCTCCCACTACACACTACATAGTTTTAGTTTGCAATTTTCCTCCTTGTCTCTCTGAACTACGTAATTGTACAATCTAGTGGCCATTCCCTCTCCTGAACTACGTATTGTATAGTCATAATGAGTAGATCTGCCTCAATGTGTCAGTGTTTCCCTCAACTATACTATATTGCTTCTTAGGCCTCTTCAGTCGCTCACTCCTGAATCCTGGAACTATATACTACATAATTTTTCAGCCTTTTACTCTATCCAGTGCCCAATTCGAAGCTGATCAATGAATTCTATTAGGTGCTCAAAAAATAGCTCAAAATTCATAGTTTTCAAATCGGTGTGGAACTTGAATGACCATGTAGTGCTTGTCATCCTGAATCTGGCACAAATTGTTTCGCGCGAAGTGAACACCGTATGCTCCCAGAATCATGTTTTGTTCGCTTTCCCAAATAGGAAAATTTTTGCAAAATGTGACAACCCAGTTAGCACTGTATGCTGCTAACGCGACGTAGATTCTGTAGGCTAAGGTGGTAGGTTTGACTAGTCAACGAGCCTTTGGCGAATCATATTGTGCAAAGTGCCACAATCTCATTAGGTGCAGTTGGCAGTTTTTTATTGGGTGGTTAGTAGCCAACCATAGGCTCACACGTGGCCCAACCAAAGGCCACCATGTGGCATCCTGGTGGACACCAAAATTTTGGGTGAAGGTCCAGGTAGCAGTAGTAGGGGTCGAACCTGCGACCACCAAGAAACAAGGCAAGCCACATACCAATACTTCATCTCATGAGTCTTAACCATTTAGTTTGTGACATATATTTAAACCTTATGTGTGCACAAATCCGTGAAAGTGCCAACCACCCTTGGACATGCCACCACCAAGCGACCACTAGAAAACAGAGTTGGGGGCTCGGGTGACTGTGCTAGGCTGTTGGCCTTAGTCCTGGGTAGATGGCCCCCATATGGCCATAAAAGATGGATTTAATGTATTAGAGGCTAATTAAAACCTCTGACAATTTCATCATGAAATCGACAAAATTGGCACCTGGTTAGCAGAAATCTAGATGAAATTGTAGGAGTGTGTCGAGTTTTGGGGAATTTGCAATGCGATTAGAAGGAGGACTTGGGGAAGCCATAACTTCTTCAATTTTTTACCAAATAAGGAGCAGAAATAGGCTAGACAGGAATTTTTGGGAATTCTAGAGCCATTGGAATGGGTTTTAGAGCTATTTGAGCATTGTAAACTGATGTATTCACACTTTTGAGCACAATAGAGATAGCCAAGCCATTGGAAGCTGGACCAAGGAGACGTAGCACAGGAAGGCTAAGATCCTTCATCATGTGTTGTTGTGATATTGTTTTGGTGATGTTAATATCTGTTATATGTTTTTGTTCAGTCATTTTCTTATGTTAATTTGTGCATACAATTTACATAAAAAAACTCAAAAACTCATGTTTAAAGTTGCAATTAACCTCATGAATCTTTAAGCTCATGTACATATTCTGAAGAGGAATTTAGCACAATAAAACTAATTTTCCCATTCAGATCAAGTTTGGTATCAGAGCTCTTGGTTTTCCTTGTGCAAGAAGGATTTAACTGTTTTCAAGTGAATCTTATGCTTACAAGGTTGAAGATCAAGAGAGGAGAAGGGAAGCTGGTTGAAGGTCCTAAAGTTGGGTCAGGGGGAATAAGTTCAAGGTTACTACAATCTCCAACACCAGTTCTTCCTCAAGTTGCAGTTAAAGATGCAGGGAGAATGTCACATGAAGGAGAGCCTACAACTATGATAGAATATGAGAAGGTATTTAGGAAGGCTTTCTTTGACATGATATAGATGGTGAAGGTCCTCTATGAAGTGAGGAATACCAGACTATAGGGTGAAAGCTCCAAGCCTCCAAAAGGAGAAGGTTCTTCAGGAGGAGGAGGTAATGGAAATGGAGGTAAACCTCCACCCTCTCCACCATCATCATCTTCTTCTTCAACTTCAGAGGCATCTTGATCATCTTCCATTAATACAACCCTTACTCATACTCATCAACATATCTCAAAAGGAATTGGTAAAACACCCCTATTAAAGCTTGATGTTAAATTTGACCTGCCCATATATAATGGTGAAGTGAATGTAAAAAATCTTGACAATTGGGTTTGTTAGTTGCAGGTCTATTACAGAACTCACAAGCTTTAAGATTATGACATAAAGATCCAATTAGCTTCGTTGAGGATGGAGGGTGCAACACTAGTATGGTGGGAATCAAAGACACAATCAGAGATAAAAAAAACATGGTAAGATCTCAATTTCTTGGTTTGATTTCATTGTTGCAATTAAAAGACAATTTTACCCTCTAACATATATGCAAAAATCCATCATGAATTGGAAAAATGTTAGACAACTTAAAGGTCCAAATGTGTAAGATTACACTCAAGAATTTAGAGAAATGTATCTAATGTTAGGTGTAAATTTTCAATCACAAGACACATTACTGAAGTATATAGGGGGTTTACACAGTTAGCTTAGGCATATTATCCTTATGTTTAATCCCAATAATCTAGATGAGGTGTGTGTTGAAGCCAATCGTCTTGAGGAAAGAGGCAAAATTACACTGGAAGAGGGTGGTAAAAAGCCATCTAAGGGTAAAGGAAACGAAAAGGGTTTCAAAGGGAAAGGAAATAAAAATGCATCCATTAAGAAGGAAGAAGATAAGTTAATATGCAAGCATTGTTCCAAAGAGGGTCATGATGAAGCTCATTGTTGGAAGCTTCATCCTGAAATGAATCCAAAGAAATTCAACAACAAGGGAAAACAAAAGACAGTTGCATCCACTCAACAGGATTTGGGATCCGATTCAGGTGATGAAACTAAAATTAAAGTCATGGGTATGAAAGGAAAAGAATCCATTGCTAGCACTAGTACTTTAACTTTACATAATGAAACTACAAATGAAAATAAGAGGATAAAACTTTTTCACATAAGGGTAATCTCAAAACATAGAAAAATTGATACTCTTTTTTATAATGGCTCTCAAGCCAATATTATCTCTCAAAACCTTGTCAAAACCTTAAACTTGGGAACTATTCCACATCATAAACCATATCCATTAGGATGGTTGTGTGACAATGCACAATTGCAAGTAACTAGAAAGTGTAAACTGAAATTCACCATTACTGCAAATTTCATAGATGAAGTGGAGCTTGATGTTGTGCCATTAGACATATCTGGTATAGTTTTGGGCAGCCCATATCTCTATGACAAAAAATCTATCTTCCATAGACATGAAAAAAAAACCATTTGCTTGAAGATGGAGTAGAATATATTGTGAGAGCCCATAGAAAGAAACTAAATCTTCTGCTTGGTAATGCGGGGAAGATGAAAAGACTAGTGAATTCTACCAAGAATTTTGTGCTTCTAATGATCAAACCCAAGAATGATGTTGATAATGAAGCTTTTCAAGGTTGTGACTCAAGATTGAAATCTGAATTGGTTGATGTTGTTAACCAATATGATGAGATGTTTCAGTAACCAAAAGGATTTCGTCCTATGAGAGGAATCCAACATGAGATACAGTTGCAACAAGATAGTCCTCTTCCTAATATTGGCATGTACAAGATGTTGGTGATGGAAAGTGCAGAAATTAAAAATAAAATTCAAGAGTTGTTGGATAAAGGGATCATCAGGCCAACTTCTTCACCATGTGGGTCACCTATTGTTTTGGTGCCAAAGAAGGATGGAACATGGCGCATGTGTGTGGACTTTCGTGCATTGAAAAGGATTACGGTAAAGAACTATTACCCAATACCTAGAATAGATGATTTACTTGATCAATTGAAAGATGCAAATTATTTTACTATGTTGGAATTAAGGAGTGGCTACCATCAAATTAAAATTGTTGAAGAGACATTTGGAAGACAACGTTCAAGACAAAACAAGGTTTGTTTGTATGGCTAGTTATGCCTTTTGGTTTATGTAATTCCATTTCTACCTTCATGTGTGTGATGAATGATGTGTTGAGGCCATTTCCTGATGAGTTTGCTATACTTTACTTAGTTGACATATTAATTTTCAGTAAATCTCGCGATGAACATGTCATGCATGTGAGAAAAAAACTCGATGTCTTAAAGAAAGAACAATTGTATTTAAAGATGTCAAAGTGTCAGTTTGGAAAAACTTATTTAGTTTACTTGGGTCATATTGTTGGAGGAGGTGAGTTGAAAATAGATTCGTCCAATTTTGATGTCATTTTGAATTGGCCAAGGCCAAAAATAGTTATTGAGGTAAGAATATTTTTGGCAGCAACCCAATATTGGAGGAAATTCATTGCTAAATTTTCTTTTATAACAACTCTTTTGCATGCATTAACTAGTGTGAAAAAAGTTTTCAGCACAGAGGAAAACATCAAAAGGCCTTTGATGCATTGAAGGAAAACATCAATTGAGCTCCAACTTGCACTTCCAGACTTGAGACATCATTTGATATCCAAACTGATGCTAGTGACTACACCATGGGTGCAATCCTCATACAACATGGTAAGCCTATCTATTTTCATTCAGAAACTTTCAATGGTGTAGTGATTAATTATCCTACATATGACAAGGAATTATGTGGATTGGTGAAAAGTGTGAAAAAGTGGAAACACTACGTGATGGGTAAGGACACAATCATTCACACTGATCAACAGCCATTGCAATATTTGCAATCTCAATCTAAGTTGTAGTAATCAAGGCACTTTCGATGGATGGGTTTTCTTCAATAATTCCAATTAGCAATAAGGTATAAGAAAGGTATCTACAATAAAGTTTTTGATATGCTTTCCTAGCCTATTATTAGTGCAACTACTTTACTCAAGCATAATTATGTTTTGCATAAAATTTATATTGAGTATTATGCATTAGACAATGACTTTGAATAGATTATGCAAGCTTGAGGCAAGGTAACCAAGTAGAGGAATTGGATTATCATTTGTATGATAACTTGTTGTACCATCTTGGTAATATTTTTATTCCACAAGGAGAAAGAGTTAACACCGTAATAGAGGCACGTCCTTCTCTTATTGTTGGTCATTTTGGTGTAAGTAAGATGATGGTACATCTACAGAGGTATTTTCATTTGCCTCGTATGCTTGAAAGTGCGTCACCTTTTATTAAAGGATGTTCATTATGTGCAATCAATAAGCCTATCAATAGGAAGTTAGGACTGTACACATCACTTCTAGTTCCTTCACGACCATGGGAAAGTGTTTCTATGGATTTTTTAGGAGGTCTTCCATTGTCAAAAAAAGAAGTCATGATTATCTGTATGTAGTTGTGAATAGTTTCAGAAAAATGTGTATTTTGATGCCATGTAAAGAGAAAATTACAACTAAACAAACTGCTCATTTATTCTTTAAAAATGTATGGCTTCATTTTGGATTTACCACATCCATTGTTAGTGATCGAGATTCTCGCTTTGTTAGGAATTCTTGGTCAATCTTGTGGGGATTCATGGACACCAAATTGAAAAAGAGTACAACATTTCGTCCACAAACAAATGGTCAAACACACATAGGTGGTGAATAGGACAATGATACATCTTCTTTATGGGTATTGCAACAAACATCCTAAGTTGTGGAATGAACATTTGCACTACATTCAACATGCTTACAATGAGGCCAGGCACTCTTCAACTCAAACATTGCCATGTGAAGCATGTTTGGGATACTTGCCTAAGTCTCCTTTGGATTTCATTTTTGGAAAGGATGCTTCTGTTGATGGTCATAGTGACATAGACAAAGCAAGATGGTTCATTTAAAAAATCCAATTGGTACGCTAAATATTTCAAGAATAGCTGGAAAAGAGCCAAGGAAAGTACAAAGAAAGGCACGAAAAGCATCGTGTAGATCACAAGTTCCAAGTCGGTGATGAAGTTTGACTTCATATTAGCAAAGAGAGGCTCCAAGGAGAAGGTAAAAAACTGAAAACAATTAGATATGGTCCATCCAAAATTATGGAAAACATTGGTGATAATGCCTTCAAGTTAGATTTTCCTTCATATATGCAAATTTATTCTATTGTTAATGTTGCGAACTTAAGGTTGTATGAGCCTCCTTTGATTGAAGATCAAGGAGAAAATTTCGAAATTCCTTCCATTGAGGATTATTCTCCTAAATATCTTCGTGAACTAGAGGAAGACATCATTCTTCACAAAAGAACAAGGTCTTCAAAACGAGGGAATGTGGATTACCTTTGTGTGGGGCCCAAAGGAACAAATCCTTCAAAATCCAAATGGATTGAGATTGGAAAGGTGAGGGAACTATACCTCACCTGCTGGACATCTAAACGTGATCTTTTGGGCTCCAAAAGGCTTCTGGTGGGGAGGAATGATTAGGTGCTCAAAAAATAGATCCAAAGCGAAAGTTGTCGGATTAGTGTGGAACCTAAAGGAACGTGTAGTGCTCTTCATCCTCAATCTAGCATAACTCATTTTGCACGAAACAAACACCGTATGCTCCGAGAATCATGTTTTGTTCGCTCTCCCAAATAGGTGAATTTTTGCAAAATGTGAGAGCCTTGTTAGTAGTCTGTACTGCTGACGTGGAATTGACTGTGTAGGCTCAGGTGGCAAGTTTGACTAATCAACGGGCCTTCGAAGAACCATGTTGTGCCAAGTGGCATGATCTCATTGGGTGAAGTTGGCGGTTTTGATTGGGTGGTTGGTGGCCAACAACAGGCTGACACATGACCTAGCCAGAGGCCGCAACATGGCAACCCAGGGGTCACCAAATTTTTTGTTCAGGATCCGGGTAGTATCAGTGGGCGTTACACTCGCAACCACCAAGAAACAAGGCAAGCAACATAACAATGCTCCATATGATGAGTCTTAACCATTATAGTCTGCAACATATAGTTATACTTTATGTGCACGGTAATTTGGGAAAGGGCCATCCCTTGGATGCACCACCACCATGCGACCACTAGCAAATGGAGCGCGGGGCCTAGATGGTGGGGTCGGGCCTTTGGCCTTAGCCCCGGGCACATGGCCCCCATATGGCGACAAAAGTTAGATTTAAGGTGTTAGAGGCTAGTTAAAGCCTCCAAAAATTTTGCCCTGCAATCAGCGAAAATAGTTCCCATTAGTGGAAATTTGGGCGAAATTATAGGACGGTGTTGGGTTTTGGAGAATTTGCGATGCGATTAGTAGAAAGACTTGGGGAATCCATAAATTCTTCAGTTTTTTACCAAATCAGTAGAAAAAAGAGGCTAGATAGACATTTTTGGGCATTTTGGAGCTATTGGAATATGTTTTAGAGCTATCTGAGCATTGTAAACTGATGTATTCAAAATTTTGAGCATAATGGAGAGGGCCAAGCAATTGGAAGTTGGACCAAGGAGAGGTAGCCCAGGCGAGGTGAAATCCTTCATCATGTGCTGCTGTGATACTATTTTGGTGATGTTCATGTATGTTATATGATGTTGTTCAATCATTTCTTTATGTTAATTTGTGCATAAAATTTACATAAAAACACTCAAAAAGTCATGTTTAAACTTGAAATTAACCTCATGAATCCTTAAGCACATTCACATATTCTGAAGAGGAATTTAGCATAGTAAAACTAATTTTCCCATTCAGACTAGAATTTCACTAAGAAAGTTAGACTAAGATATTTCCAGGTTGATGTCATCCTATCATAAGTGAATTTCACTTGGAGTTATTGTATCTCTACATGACAGGATAATTTTCAAGAAGGATGATAAGGATACCATGCAAGGAGACACTCAAGAATATTTGAAAGACAAGATGATCAGTAAACAAGAAGATGAAGGGACACTAGACCACGATAGAAGTTGGAATATCTAGATCACATAGAAGACTCCATATCTTCAAGGATTTTGGAGGAAAATAGGAAGTACATGCAACGTCTATGATGGAGATTTCAAGATAACATCAAGAATAAAATCTTGGCATTAACACAACGTTATAAAGTCTACGTCATCAGTGCCAAGTCATGTCTTTTCAAAGTGTCATCTCAAGAATCATCTAAGTTATAATGTTGCCACATCCTTTGTGGATGTAATTATGCAATTTTTGAGAAAGTATGAAATGTTAAGTGTGTGGAAGTCCATAGGTCACTCAAAGAATTTGAAAAGTCATGTAGAAGTCCAAAGGTCTATTAAGAGTTTGAAAAGTCATTTGGAAGCTCAAGAGTCATGAGGGGAGTTTAAGAGTCACAATGGAGGTTAAGAGTCCTCTCATTTGTTATGTATACACCCTCATATCTCAAGAGATGTATTTTTCACCTTGGTTTCTCCACCTATGCATTAGAGAGAAAGAATTTTCTTTTGGAGTGCTAGTGGTGGCTTAATGCTCCACTATTGGAGCTGGTGGTGTCTCGTTGTACCAATGTATCTTGGGAATTTCACTTAATATTCAAATATCATTGAGCCAACACATTTTCAGGCATATATTGTGAATGTTTTAATACTATTGTTTATATGTTCATATAATGTGTTTTGTTATTATGTACTAAAGAAATTGGACTATTCAATTGGATTTGGTACTCATTTTGTCAAATGTTCGTTGTAGCTATTTTAATTATCACTATTTCTATGTGAACTATTTTTCTAGATAGTTAATGGTTATTTCATGTATATGCGTTTGTATCTTTATTAGAACAATACTATTAATTTTCTTCTAGACTCACTTTCTCTTCATTTCAAGTGAAAGAACCATTGTACATATTGCAAATGAGCATTCAAAAAGGCATACTTATGTGCTAATTCAAAAGTACATGCATGTTTCTCTCTTATGCTAACTATTGTAGCCAAGGAAAATATTTATGAATATGGCAGTCAGGCCACATTTATGGATGGGGATTCTATACAAAACGATGTGAGGTCTAGTTGGGATTTCATATCAGAGAGACTCCTTGTATGTTGGCAGGATCAAGCACCATCAACATTTTGGCACTAGAAGAAGGGCCTCCTTTCTATGGCTACAACTCACCACATCCTAATAAACAATCTTTTATGCAACGTAACAATGTTTCGAGTTCAAGTCCAACCCACACTATTGAGAGAGGATATTCCTCTCATCTTGGTTTTGAACAGGATTTAGAAGTCACTTACAATAAAATTACGACAAATGGACCTATTTCTCGGCAATTTACAAGAGCTCTTGGATTTGTTCCAGTCACTGCTATCCTTTATTATAAGTTGAGAAAGAAAGAAACAACTCATATTGTTGTATTGGTTTTTTCAGTGGAAGATTTGTTTATCATTACCCTTGAATAATTAGTTGATCCTATTGAAAGATCTCATCAACAAGGGGAATTGTCACCTATTGAGGACAATTTGGATGGAGACAGGGAATATTTTTCATTCTTTGATGAAGAAAAACTAAGGGAAGAACATCCTAGTCAAAATGAAGATTAGAATGGTGAAGGAGAAGATTATTTAGAAATAGAGGGTGAAGATGAAGAAGAGAAAGACATGGGTGATGAAAAATTTGGATCGTATTGCCGAAGGGCCTCTTTCTTGATTCGGATCAGATCCATAAATGATTGACAAAGAACTGTGACTGTATCGAGATGAAACAAATCTTTAAAGAATCCAAAACAACATCAAAAACACCCTGAACCAGTGGCCATGGAAACCGACACGGAATGACAAGGACCTTGGTCAAAGTGCGCTGACCGAGGCCCATGGAGACTGCGCAGGAGGTCAAAACAGCCCCTGGGAGCCCCAGATCGGGAAAAGGAGGCACTTTTGATGCGCGATTAGCGGCTAGGCGAACAGGGCCGCAATGGGGGAGCCTTAAGCACTTAGTCACATTGGGAGCCGGAGAACCACGGGTGAAGAAGCAAAATCACTAAAGGACAAAGGAGGGACCCACGCTTTGGAAAACTGGTGGTATTGATCGGGGTGGTATTGAACGGTAAGAGGTTTTGGAGGAGAGCGGAGCGATCCCACTCAGCAATTGACGCGTGGCAGTGGAGGTGAGAGAAAAACCGCCATGATCGCACACTAACGGTCGAGCAAGTCAACCACGCTAGACGTGTGTATGATGTTGGATCTGGGGGAGCCTGGATAGGACGACTGAGATTGTGCCTGACAGAAAGAAGCGGAATCGACAGGGAATAAGCTACGATTTAAAGGGATTTGGAATCCGTTTGACCGCAACGGTGGAGAAAGAACGTATCCACGACATAACCAAAGAAATGAATCGACGAGCAGACTGGCGTTGTCCCGATGGGGACACGTGGCACTTCTCGAGCATTCGTGCTGACGCTAAACAGGGAACTCCAAGCGCAGCTGCAGAAGGAGAATCGACACAGGTGGGAGAGAAACCGAACAGGCCTAGGGATCGAATGGTTAAATCCATGAACAGAGACAGTCGAATTCATTGGAGGATTTGGAGAGGAGTCTAAGCGACGAGAGAGACAATGAATAATGAACCCTGAGAGGAGGACTGAACACACGAAACGGTAAAGCCAAGCAGAGGAGACAGAGGGCCGAGCTCACCACAGGCAGCATCAAGCACCAGAGAGCTTGAAGATTCAAGCCTTCCCATACAGGAATCTATCTGGATTGAGCATCACAGTTGGCCCTTTCCACTGTAGACCGAAGGTCACAAAGCTGGTAGGAAGAACAAGAGTCTGTGTACTCCGAGTGGCTTGGGGAATCCAAGAACCACCCTTCCAAGCAAAATCTGCTTCAGGAGAGCTCACATTGAGTCCCTGTATTGTAATTTATCTACTTAAAGACACAATAAAACAAGGCCACCACTGAAGCTGGACTGGAGACGTAGCCTTATAGAATAGGGTGAACTCCTTATTATTATTCTTGTGTCTTTGTGTTTCTTACTGTATTTCTCTACTGTCTTTCTATTTAAATGTCTGTGTATTGGTAATCTGATCGATCCGTTGCTTGAATAACACAGAACAAACACCAACACATGAGTTTGTAATACCCTTTGTTTAATAAATATTCAACTGAGGTCACTCATAGGGTGATTATCAGATCAAGTGGTATCAAAGCTCTAGGTTGTAAGGTTAGACAAGCTTGTGTTGGTTTAGCTGTGAATGCTCACTAGATCAAAGCTCAAATTAGGAGAAGGAGAGTTGGTGGAAACTATTCCTGAAATTGGGAGAGTCTATTCTCGGAATACAATGTCAGAAGAAGGTTCTCTAGGGCCAGACCCCTAGTTCATAGAAAGTTTCCTAGCTATAAAGTCTATGGTAGAAGAAATGTATAGGGACGTTAGAAAGCATAAGGATGAGGATTCATGAGGCTCTATACAAGATAAATAAGAAGATGAGTCGCATTCCCATGACCACTCAAAAGGAAAGGGAAAAGAAGAAAGCTTTCCTACACCTCCTAGTAGCCCTGTGCATAATAAGAAAGCATTCTTGATTAAACTGGATGTCAAATTTGATTGCCTATATATGATGGAGAGTTAAATGCTGAAAGGTTGGACAATTGGATTAGACAAATTGATGTGTATTGCAGAGTACAGAACATAGACTCAGACAATAGTAAGATTCAGCTGGCAAGCCTACGCCTATGAGGCGCTACCTTGGTTTGGTGGGAAGGCATAACCCAAGCTGATATGAAAAGACATGGTAAGACCATCTCTGTCTGGAGTGAATTTGTTGCTACAATCAAAAAGCAGTTATATCCATTAACCTACATGCAACAAGCCATGATGAGTTGGCAAACTCTTCGGTAGTTGAAAGGGCAAAGTGTACAAGGGTATACTCAAGAATTTAGAAAGAGAGCATTGATGTTGGGTATCTCATTAGACTCACCAAAAACTCTTTTGAAGTACACTGGTGGTCTACACAGCTACATGAGGCATACCATCCTCATTTTTAATCCTACTAGTATAGATGAGGTATCTATACAAGCTACTCATCTAGAAGCTAGAGGAAAGAATGGAAATCCAGAAGTTGGGGGACCATCCCAACCCACT
>APFE030941249.1:63282-80646 GCA_000404065.3 Pinus taeda
AACATGAGAGAAAAAGACATGAGCTTTTCCATATTCGAGTTATTTCCAAAAATCAAAAGATTGATACTTTGTTTGATAGTGGCTCACAAGTAAATCTATTTTCTGAAGCAATTGTAAAGAAATTGGGATTCACAACTACACCTCATAAGAAACCATTCCCATTAGGATGGTTGAATGATAAAGCACAACTACAAGTGACTAGACAGTGCAAACTCAAGTTTTCTTTTGGGTCAGCATTTGTAGATGAGGTTGAGTTAGATGTGATTCCTTTGGATATATGTGGAATTGTTTTAGGAAGTCCTTACTTGTATGATATCAAGGCTATTTTCTATAGAGCTGAGAACAAGTATCTACTTGTTAAAGATGGAATCGAATACTCTATGAGAGCTCACAAGCTCAAGAATAATTATACTCTAATAAACTCAGGATAGATGAAAAGAATGATAAATTCATGCAAACAGTTCAGTGATGGTTGTAAAGGAAAAGACACCTGATAAGACCAATATATTTGAGGGTTGTAATGTTAATCAACAAACTGATATAGAAAAGATTGTTTCATAGTATGATGTCTTATTTCAAGAACCTAAAGGTCTGCCACCCAAAAGGCGAATAATACATGATATTATTTTGCAGCAAGATGTTCCTTTGCCTAACATTGGGATGTAGAGGTTGTCTACTTTGGAGAATGCTGAAATCAAGACGCAGGTGCAGGCGTTGCTCAAGAAAGGGTTCATCAGGCCTAGCACATCACCATGTGGGTCACCAATCGTTCTGGTGAGAAAGAAAGATGGCTCGCGGAAAATGTGCATTAATTACCGAGCACTGAATAAGATAACAATCAAAAATCGTTATCCCCTTCCTCACATAGATGATCTTTTAGATCAATTGAAGGAAGTTGTTTATTTCACCAAGCTGGAATTGCACAGTGGATACCATCAGGTCAGAGTTGCAGAGCAAGATGCATGGAAGACTTCTTTCAAAACAAAGCAGGGATTGTATGAATGGCTAGTTATAGCTTTTGGCTTGACCAATGCCCCTGTTATTTCCATGAGATTAATGAATGATGTACTCAGGCCTTTTCTTGATGATTTTGTTATTGTGTATCTAGATGACATTCTGATTTTTAGTAAAACGTGGGAAGAACATTTAAAGCATGTTAAGTAGACATTAGATGTTTTGAAAAGAGAAAAACTTTATGTTAAACTCTCCAAATATGAATTTGGCAAAACCTCTCTAAATTATTTGGGTCATATAGTAGGGGGAAGTGAATTGAAAATAGATCCCTGTAAAGTGACAGTCATCATGAACTGGCCTAAACCCAAGTCCACTACAGAAGTGAGAAGCTTCTTAGGAGCAGCACAGTATTGGAGGAAGTTCATTTCGAACTTTTCCTCAATTGCAGCTCCCTTACATGCTTTCACAGGATTGACCAAGGTGTTTCAGTGGGGAGGCAAACAGGAGAAAGCCTTCGATACCTTAAAAGAAAAGATTAGTACAACACCTATACTAGCACTGCTAGATCTACAAAGACCATTTGAGATCCAAACTGATGCCAGTGACTATTCCATGGGAGCAGTGTTGACACAACACGGTAAACCCATATGTTATTATTCAGAGACTTTTAAACCTGCAATAGTTAAGTATCCTACCTATGATAAATAATTGTATGCATTAGTTCAGAGTGTGAAAAAGTGGAAACATTACTTAATGGGCAAGGAAACAGTAATACATATTGACCATCAACCACTTCAATACCTACACTCCCTAATTAAATTGCAGCAATCAAGACATTACAGATGGATGGGGTTTCTACAATATTTTCATTTAGTCATTAGGTATAAAAAGGGCATACATAACAAGGTTGCAGATATGTTATCCAGGCCCATTTTAAATGCATCTACCATACTTAAGCATAATTATGTGCTGCGTGAAAGCTACATAGAACAGCATGCTCAGGATATGGACTTTAAAGATATATATGCAACTTTGAGTCAAGGAAAAAGAGTAGAAGAATTGGACTATCATGTGAACGACCGAATCTTATATCATTGTGGGAAACTCTGCATTCCACAAACTGAGAGAGCAAAGATAATTAGGGAAGCACACACTTCTCTGATATCAGATCACTCTAGGGTAAGTAAAATAGTTGCACAGCTGCAAAGGTTTTGCTATTGGCCGAAAATGAATGAGACGGTTTCTAGATATGTAAAGGTGTGTGCTATGTGTGCTAAAAGCAAGACCGGCAATAGAAAACTAGGCTTGTACACTCCCTTTCCAGTTCCTTCTCACCCTTGGGAAAGCATTTCCATGGATTTCGTTGGAGGACTACCTAAATCTAGGAAAGGTCATGATTTCTATATGTTGTAGTGGATAGGTTCAGCAAAATGTGTATTTTGATACCCTGTAGTAAACAAATTATAGCTGAACAAAATACAAAATTATTCTTTGAACATGTATGGGTTCATTTTGGATTACCCACTTCTATTGTATCTGATCGAGACACCCGATTTGTGGGAAGGTTTTTGTCCAGTCTGTGGGAACTAATGGACACCAAGTTGAAGAAAAGCACAGCTTTTCATCCACAAATAGATGGCCAGACAGAAGTAGTTAACAGGACGGTGATCCAGCTACTGAGAGGATATTACAACAAACATCCTAAGCTTTGGGATGAGCACTTGTGCTATGTGCAGCATGTTTACAATAGAGCCAAACACTCTTCTACACAGAGATCTCCTTTTGAGACCAGTTTTGGTTTCATACCAAGGTCTCCTTTGGATTTTGTCTTTGTTAAAGATATCATGGTTGATAAACATAGTGATGTGGACAAGGAAACTAGGTTCATTGAACAGATCGAGGAGATCCACCAGGCAGTACAGGAACAGCTGGAAAAGAGAAAGGCCAAGTACAAAGCTAGGCATGATAAGCATCAGATGGAGCATAGTTTTCAAGTTGGAGACCAAGTCTGGCTGTATATCAGCAAGGATAGGATGCAAGGTGAAGGTAAAAAGCTAAAACCTATTAGGTATAGACCCTTCAGGATACTTGAGAAGATTGGTGAGAATGCTTTTCACCTTGATCTGCCAGCTTACATGCACATCTACTCAGTCGTGAACGTAGATTGCTTGAGGTTGTTTGAACCTTCAATGATTGAGGACCCTGAAGAGCAGAGTCAGTTACCTTTTGTTGATGACCTGCTACCCGAATACCTTAATGAGTTACAGGAAGACATAGTTCTGGACGAGAAGGTGAGGACAACATGCAGTGGAAAAGTGGAATACCTCAGAATTGGGTTTAAAGGTTCAAAGCTGAGTAGTGTGAAGTGGATTGAGATTGGACAAGTGAGACAGTAGTTTCCTCCCTTAGTCGATGCTTGAAGAAAACCAAAGTTTGGTGGTCCAAAAGCTTTTTCAGTAGGGAGGCCATGATCCAAATCGGATCAATAAATGACTAACAAAGAATTGTGACTGTATCAGGATGAAACAAATCTTTAAAGAATCCAAAACAGCATCAAAACCACCCTGAACCAGTGGCCATGGAAACCGGTGCAGAACGACGAGGACCTCGGTCAAAGCACGCTGACCGAGGCCCATGGAGACTATGCAGGAGGTCAAAACATCCCTTGGGAGCCCCAGATTGGGAAAAGGAGGCAACTTTGATGCGCAATTAGCGATTAGCGCTTAGCGCTAATCGCGCATCGCTAGGCGAACAATGCCAAAATGGGGGAGCCTTAAGCACTTGGTCACGTTGGGAGCTGGAGAACCACGGGCGGAGAAGCAAAAGCACTAAAGGACAAAGGCGGGACCTGCGCTCTAGAAAACCGGTGGTATTGGTCATGGTGCCCTTGAACGATAAGAGGTTTTGGAGGAGAGCGGAGCGATCCCACTTAGCGATCGACACGTGGCAACGGAGGTGAGAGAAAAACTGCTATGATCACACACTAATGGTCGAGCAAGTCAACCACACTCTACGTTCGTATGACGTTGGATCTGGAAGAGCCTAGATCGGATGGCTGAGATTGCGCCCGATAGAAAGAAGCAAAATCGATAGGGAATAAGCCGCGATTTAAAGGGATTTGGAATTTGTTTGACTGCCACGGTGGAGAAAGAATGTATCCATGACATAACCAAAGAATGAATCGACGAGCAGACTGGTGCTACTCCTATGGGGACACGTGGCACTTTCCGAGCGTTCGTGCTGATGCCGAACAGGGAACTCCAAGCGCAGCTGCAGAAGGAGAATCAACATAGGCAGGAGAGGAAGCGAACAGGCCAAGGGATCGAATGGTTAAAGCCATGAACAGAGACAGTTGAATTCATTGGAGGATTTGGAGAGGAGTCCAAGCGACCAGAGAGACAGTGAACAGTGAATCCTCAGAGGAGGACTGAACACACAAAACAGTATAGCCAAGCAGAGGAGATAGAGGGCCAAGCTGACCACAAGCAGCGTCGAGCACTAGAGAGCTTGATGATTCAAGCCTTCCCATAGAGGAATCTGTCTGGATTAAGCATCACAGTTGGCTCTTTCCACTGTAGACCAAAGGTCATAGAGATCGTACGAAGAATAAGAGTCTATGTACTCCGAGTGGCTTGGGGATTCTAAGAACCACCCTGCCAAGCAAAATCTATTTCAAGAGAACTCACATTGAGTCCATGTATTGTAATTTCTCTGCTTAAAGACACAACAAAACAAGGCCAGCACTAAAGTTGGACCAGAGACGTAGCCCTGGAGAATAGGGTGAACTCCTTATTAAAAATTCTTGTGTCTTTGTGTTGCTTACTGTATTTCTTTGTTGTCTTTCTATCTAAATGTCTGTGTATTGGAAATCTGATCGATCCATTGTTTGAATACCACAGAACACACACCAGCGCATGCGTCTGTAATACCTTTTGTTTAATAAATCTTCAACTAAGGTCACTCATAGGATGATTATCAAATCAGGTGGTATCAGAGCTCTAGGCTATAAGGTTAGACAAGCTTGTGTTGGTTTAGCTGTGAATGCTCACTAGATAGAAGCTCAAATTATGAGAAGGAGAGTTGGTGGAAACTAATCCTAAAATTGGGAGAGTCTATTCTTGGAAGACAATGTCAGAAGAAGGTTCTATAGGGCCAAACCCCTAGTTCATAGAAAGTTTCCTAGCTATAAAGTCTATGGTAGAAGAAATGTATAGGGACTTTAGAAAGCATGAGGATGAGGATTCATCAGGCTCTAAACAAGATAAATAAGAAGATGAGTCTCATTCCCATGACCACTCAAAAGGAAAGGGAAAAGAAGAAAGCTTTCCTACACCTCCAAGTAGCCCTGTGCATAATAAGAAAGCATCCTTGATTAAACTGGATGTCAAATTTGATTTTCCTATATATGATGGAGAGCTAAATGCTGAAAGGTTGGACAATTGGATTAGACAAATTGATGTGTATTGCAGAGTACAGAACATAGACTCAGACAAGAGTAAGATTCAGCTAGCAAGCCTATGCCTAGGAGGCACTTCCTTGGTTTGGTGGGAAGGCAGAACCGAAGCTGATATGAAAATACATGGTAAGACCATCTCTGTCTAGAGTGAATTTGTTGCTGCAATAAAAAAGCAGCTCTATCCATTGGCCTACATGCAATAAGCCATGATGAGCTGGCAAACTCTTCGGCAGTTGAAAGGGCAAAGTGTACAAGGGTATACTCAAGAATTTAGAAAGAGAGCATTGATGTTGGGTATCTCATTAGACTCACCAGAAACTCTTTTGAAGTACATTGGTGGTTTACACAGCTACATGAGGAATACCATCCTCATGTTTAATCCCACTACTATAGATGAGGTATCTATACAAGCTACTCATCTAGAAGCTAGAGGAAAGAATGGGAATGCAGAAGTTGGCGGACCATCCCAACCCACTGTAAGCAAGAGCAAGGAGAAAAGAAAGTAGAAGTGGAAAGCAACAAAGGCTAACACTACACAAAAATGCAAAGCTTCATGCACTCACTATAAAAAGGAGGGGCATGATGATGATCATTGTTGGAATTTGCATCCAGAGCTGAGACCTAAGAAGTCTAAGGGCAAGAAGAAGAAGATTGTTGCAGTTATTCAGCAAGATTTGGGGTCAGACTCAGGAGATGAAATAATCATTGCAGCCACAGGTATAAAAGGTAAGAATTCTGAAGCATCTATTAGTAATTTTGCTCAATCTGTTATTCATGAAGAACATGAGAGAAAAAGACATGAGCTTTTCCATATTCGAGTTATTTCCAAAAATCAAAAGATTGATACTTTGTTTGATAGTGGCTCAAAAGTAAATCTAATTTCTGAAGCAATTGTAAATAAATTGGGATTAACAACTACACCTCATAAGAAACCATACCCATTAGGATGGTTGAATGATAAAGCACAAGTATAAGTGACTAGACAGTGCAAACTCAAGTTTTCTTTTAGGTCAGCATTTGTAGATGAGGTTGAGTTAGATGTGATTCCTTTGGATATATGTGGAATTTTTTTAGGAAGTCCTTACTTGTATGATAGAAAGGCTATTTTCTATAGAGCTGAGAACAAGTATCTACTTGTTAAAGATGGAATCGAATACTTTGTGAGAGCTCACAAGCTCAAGAATAATTATACTCTCATAAACTGAGGACAGATGAAAAGAATGATAAATTCATGCAAATAGTTCTTACTAATGGTTGTAAAGGAAAAGACACCTGATAAGACCAATATATTTGAGGGTTGTAATGCTGATCAACAAACTGATATAGAAAAGATTGTTTCAGAGTATGATGTCTTATTTCAAGAACCTAAAGGTCCGCCACCCAAAAAGGGAATAGTACATGATATTATTTTGTAGCAAGATGTTCCTTTGCCTAACATGGGGATGTATAGGTTGTCTACTTTAGAGAATGTTGAAATCAAGAAGCAGGTGCAGGAGTTGCTCAAGAAACGGTTCATCAAGCCTAGCACATCACTATGTGGGTCACCAATCGTTCTGGTGAGAAAGAAAGATGGCTCGTGGAGAATGTGCATTGATTACCGAGCACTGAAAAAGATAACAATCAAAAATCATTATCCCCTTCCTCGCATAGATGATCTTTTAGATCAATTGAAGGATGTTGTTTGTTTCACCAAGCTAGATTTGCACAGTGGATACCATCAGGTCAAAGTTGCAGAGCAAGATGCATGGAAGACTGCTTTCAAAACAAAGCAGGGATTGTATGAATGGCTGGTTATGCCTTTTGGCTTGACCAATGCCCCTGCTACTTTCATTAGATTAATGAATGATGTACTCAGACCTTTTATTGATGATTTTGTTATTGTGTATCTGGATGACATTATGATTTTTAGTAAAATGTGGGAAGAACATTTAAAGCATGTTAAGCAGACATTAGATGTTTTGAAAAGAGAAAAAATTTATGTTAAACTCTCCAAATGTGAATTTGGCAAAACCTCTCTAAATTATTTGGGTCATATAGTAGGGGAGGTCAATTGAAAATAGATCCCTCTAAAGGGACAGTCATCATGAACTGGTCTAAACCCAAGTCTGCTACAGAAGTGAGAAGCTTCTTAGGTGCAGCACAGTATTGGAGGAAGTTCATTTCAAACTTTTCCTCAAGTGCAGCTCCCTTACATGCTTTGACAAGATTGAACAAGGTGTTTCAGTGGGGTGGAAAACAGCAGAAAGCCTTCGACACCTTAAGGGAAAAGATTAATACAACATCTATACTAGCACTGCTAGATCTACAAAGACCATTTGAGATCCAAACTGATGCCAGTGACTATGCCATGGGAGCAGTGTTGACACAACATGGTAAACCCATATGTTATCATTCTGAGACTTTTAATCCTGCAGTAGTTAACTATCCTACCTATGATAAATAATTGTGTGCATTAGTTCAGAGTGTGAAAAAGTGGAAACATTACTTAATGGGCAAGGAAACAGTAATACATATTGACCATCAACCACTTCAATACCTACACTCCCAAACTAAATTGCAGCAATCAAGACATTATAGATGGATGGGGTTTCTACAACAGTTTCATTTAGTCATTAGGTATAAAAATGGCATACATAACAAGGTTGCAGATATGTTATCCAAACCCATTTTAAATGCATCTACCATACTTAAGCATAATTCTATGTTGCATGAAAGCTACATAGAACAGTATGCTCAGGATATGGACTTTAAAGATATATATGCAACTTTGAGTCAAGGCAAAAGAGTAGAAGAATTGGACTATCATATGAAGGACCGAATCTTATATCATTGTGGGAAACTCTGCATTCTACAAACTGAGAGAGCAAAGACAATTAGGGAAGCACACACTTCCCTGATATCAGGTCACTCTGGGGTAAGTAAAACAGTTGCACAGCTGCAAAGGTTCTACTATTGGCCGAAATTGAATGAGACAGTTTCTAGATATGTAAAGGGGCATGCTATGTGTGCTAAAATCAAGCCCAGCAATAGAAAACTAGGCTTGTACACTCCCTTGCCAGTTCCTTCTCACCCTTGGGAAAGCATTTCCATGGATTTCGTTGGAGGACTGCCTAAATCTAGGAAAGGTCATGATTATCTATATGTTGTTGTGGATAGGTTCAGCAAAATGTGTATTTTGATATCCTGTAGTAAACAGATTACAGTTGAACAAACTGCAAAATTATTCTTTGAACATGTACGGGTTCATTTTGGATTACCCACTTCTATTGTATCTGATCGAGACACCCGATTTGTGGGAAGGTTTTGGTCCAGTATGTGGGAACTAATGGACACCAAGTTGAAGAAAAGCACAACTTTTCATCCACAAATAGATGGCCAGACAGAAGTAGTTAACAGAATGGTGATCCAGCTACTGAGATGATATTACAGCAAACATCCTAAGCTTTGGGATGAGCACTTGTGCTATGTGCAGCATGCTTACAATAGAGCCAAACACTCTTCTACACAGAGATCTCCTTTTGAGACCTGTTTTGGTTTCATACCAAGGTCTCCTTTGGATTTTGTCTTTGGTAAAGATACCATGGTTGATAAACATTGTGATGTGGACAAGGCAACTAGGTTCATTGAACAGATCCAGGAGATCCACCAGGTAGTACAGGAACAGCTGGAAAAGAGCCAGGCCAAGTACAAGGCTAGGCATGATAAGCATCGGATGGAGCATAATTTTCAAGTTGGAGACCAAGTCTGGCTGTATATCAGCAAGGATAGGATGCAAGGTGAAGGTAAAAAGCTAAAACCTTTCAGGTATGGACCCTTCAGGATACTTGAGAAGATTGGTGAGAATTCTTTTCACCTTGATCTGCCAGCTTACATGCACATCTACTCAGTCATGAACATAGATTGCTTGAGGTTGTTTGAACCTTCAATGATTGAGGACCCTCAAGAGCAGAGTCAATTACCTTCTGTTGATGACCTGCTACCCGAATACCTTAATGAGTTACAGGAAGACACAATGTTGTATAGGAAGGTGAGGACGACGTGCAGTGGAAAAGTGGAATACCTCAGAATTGGGTTTAAAGGTTCAAAGCTGAGCAGTGCAAAGTGGATTGAGATTGGACAAGTGAGATAGAAGTTTCCTCACTTAGTCGATGCTTGAAGAAAACCAACTTTTGGTGGTCCAAAAGCTTTTTCAGTAGGGAGGCTGTGATCTAAATTAGACCCATAAATGACTGAAAAAGAACCGCGACTGTATTGGGATGAAACAAATCTTTAAAGAATCCAAAACAGCATCAAAAACACCCTAAACTAGTGGTCGTGGCAACCGACGCGGAACGACGAGGACCTCTGTCAAAGCACCCTGACCGAGGCCCATGGAGACTGTGCAGGAGCTCAAAACAGCCCCTCAGAGTCCCGAATCAGGAAAAGGAGATGATTTTGATGCGCGATTAGTGATTAGCACTTAGCGCTAATCGCACATCGCTAGGCGAACATGGCCGAAATGGGGGAGCCTCAAGCACTTGGTCACGTTGGGAGCCGAAGAACCGTGGGTGCAGAAGCAAAAGCGCTAAAGGACAAAGGCAGGTCC
Organism: Pinus taeda; assembly: GCA_000404065.3. NCBI lineage: Eukaryota > Viridiplantae > Streptophyta > Pinopsida > Pinales > Pinaceae > Pinus > Pinus taeda. Next base: position 73,278 of record APFE030941249.1, read on the forward strand.
CGTGCTCTGGGAAACTGATGGTATTGATTGGGGTGTCCTTGAATGGTAAGAGGTTTTAGAGGAGAGCAAAGCGATCCCACTCATCAATCGATGCATGGCAGCGGAGGTGAGAGAAAAATCGTCGTGATCATGTGCTAATGGTCGAGCAAGTCAACTGTGCTTGACGTGCATATGACGTTGGATCTGGGGTAGCCCAGATCAGATGGCTGAGATTGCGCCCAATAGAAAGAAGCGGAATCGACAGGGAATAAACCATGATTTAAAGGGATTTGGAATCCATTTGACTGCAATGGTGGAGAAAGAACATATCCACGACATAACCAAAGAAATGAATCGACGAGCAGACTGGCACTGTTCTGATGGCGACACGTGGCACTTCCCAAGCGTTCGTGCTAACGCCGAACAGGGAACTCCAAGCACAGCTGCAGAAGGAGAATCGACACAGGCGGGAGAGGAACCAAACAGACCTAGGGATTGAATGGTTAAAGCCATGAACAGAGACAGTCGAATTCTTTGGCAGATTTGGAGAGGAGTCCAAGCGACCAGAGAGACAATGAATAGTGAACCCTGAGAGGAGGACTGAACACACAGAACAGTAAAGCCAAGCAGTGGAGACAGAGGGCCGAGCTGACCACAGGCAGCATCGAGCATCAGAGAGATTGAAGATTCAAGCCTTCCAATAGAGGAATCTATTTGGATTGAGCATCACAGTTGGCTCTTTCCACTGTAGACCAAAGGTCACAGAGCTGGTAGGAAGAACAAGAGTCTATGTACTCCGAGTGGCTTGGGGAATCGAAGAACCACCCTGCCAAGCAAAATCTGCTTCAGGAGAACTCACATTGAGTCCCTATATTGTAATTTCTATGCTTAAAGACACAATAAAACAAGGCCAACACTGAAGCTGGATTGGAGACATAACCCTGGAGAATAGGGTGAACTCCTTATTAAAAATTCTTGTGTCTTTGTGTTGCTTACTGTATTTCTCTATTGTCTTTCTATTTAAATGTCTGTGTATTGGCAATTTGATCGATCCATTGCTTGAATAACATAGAACACACACCAGCACACGAGTCTATAATACCTTTTGTTTAATAAATCTTCAACTGAGGTAACCCATAGGGTGATTATTAGATCATTTCTCTTTCAGTTAATCTTCATCACATGCCTAAGCACTCGGAAATGTTTCTTTCAAAGTTTTGTACTAATAAGAAGATGAAAGTTGAAGACCGTATTGATGATTTCTACATGCATATGTGAATGCTAAAGGAACATTTTGATGATGTTGCTTGCAGGATTTTTCTATACAATCTAGAAGGTAGATAATCAGTTTGGTACCATAGTCTTCCACCTAATTCAATCCATATCTAGAGGGAGTTCAAAAGGTTGTTATTAGATAAGTTTGTCGATGATAAAACACTTTCCATGCTGCTTAAAGAACTTGTGTATATTAAGATGGGGGATAAAGAAAAGGTAAATGATTTTAATCAATGATTTACCTATTTATTGAATAAGTTCCCCACAGACAACCAACCACATGATTCCATTACTAAAGAGGATTACACAACCACCTCTCCTACTATTATTTTTATGTTTTTTAAAAGAGATACAAAGCATACACTGGATTTAATCTTTGCAAAAGTGACTTATATTGAAAAGGACTTGCATTCTATTGGGGCCATTGAATATCATGGAGATCCTAAAGAATCCAAAGACACCGGTAAGAATAATCAAGCCTCTTCCACTAAAGCAAAACAAAAAGATTATATTGATATGTAAATATTGCCTAAGTCCTTGAAGTTGCTCAATATTGAAGTATTTGAACTAAAGAGGAGGCCAAGTGAGGCATCTATCAACAATAAGTATTTTAATCCACATTTCTTTAAGAAAAATAAAAATAGTCAACCGGTTAAATCTACTTATAGTTCCAATTCAATGTTTAATCTTGAAAGTCGAGGCATCGATAACTTCTATACTTTCCATCAGGAGAAGAACTCAGAGACAAAAATGTCCCCAATGGAACCACAGCATGAATGTTATGATGATCAACTTTGTAGACACTTTATTAGAAGAGGAGCAACCTAAGCAAACTCAAGGATCAAATGAATCTACTGTGTTCGGAAAACTTTTAGGTGTTGTGAATTCAATTAATACATTTGGTATCATATATAATGCTAATAAAAAAAGTGTTTATGTACCACTAGTGAGAGAAGATCCTCCACAATAAGTATCTATGCAATATAACTTGAGGAGAAAAGGACCAATTTTTAGGAAAGAGCTCAAAAAAAAAATGTTGAGAAGGATTCTACTACCTACTAATCCTGCTTAGAGTTCACAGAATAAGTTGGGAAGTGCTCTCCCCCAAAATAATACTTCTATGAACAACAAGAATAAGGTCATCACTCTTGATTCTTCGAACAAAGTTACACCACTGAACACTTCAACACATCATGTTAGAAATCAAAATATTGATTAAAATGTTATTGAGTATATGAAAAGAGCTCGTGCCATCATCTCAATCTTTGAGCTTGTAAATATAACTAGACAATGTGAATTGATAAGCTAAGAATTTGCATCACAACCTCAATTACGTAATGAATTTTCTACTTCTTAAGATGTGTCCAGTAAGTTTCGTGACATTTTCAAGTCTGTAGTTAATGTTGTTAACATAAATATTGACATTGTCTACCCCCTTTTTCATTTAAACTTTTAAATCCTTAATTATAATTTCTATAATTGTCTGGTTGATTGTGGTGCATTTACAAATTTCATGCCTTTATCTATCACCAAGAAAATTAATGCTAAATGGGAAAAGACCAATGCCAAAAACATACATCTGGACAAATAATTGGTCCAAGAAATTTGTGAAGTTAATAATGTCATAAGCCATTTGTCATCAGAACATATAGTTCACCAATGCATTGAAATTGTTATTTTGGACATTCCTGAATCCTATGGATTTCTTCGGAGTATATATTGGTCTACCAAGATACAAGGGTACCTTTCAACAGAATGGACACATTTATGGCTTCCATACAAGGGCATACATTATCATATTCAAGTAGAAAGTGAGACTTATATGAAATATACCATGAAAATGCTTGAGAGACACAATGAGTCAATCGAATTTGCAAATATCATTTTTAGAAATTATCTTCTAGAGGATGATCATGGGCTCCATTATGCACAACCTTTACCCATACCACAAGATACACAATAGAAACTTCCTCCTTGTAATCCAACTTTTTCAAATGACTCTTGTGTTATATATGTAAATAGTAGTAGTGTAGTAACTAACCCTATTATTGCTAACATTTGTAAATTGTATTTCGATGGTTCGAAGAAGTAGGAGGGTTCTGGAGCTGGTTGCATTTTAATAGAACCATAACTGAGCAAACATCTGATCTCATGCCACTTGGAATTTTACTGCACCTACAACATTTCTGAATATGAAGCACCCATGTTATGTTTATAGAAAACCATTGACCTCAAAGGTGATGGACTCAAAGTAATAGGTGACTCAGAAATTGTTACATGTTAGGTACAAAATAAAAACCATTGTGTCTCCCCCAATATCAGAAATTATCAACAAGAGGCATGGTGTATCATTTAACATTTGTAAGATTTTAATATTAATTCTATTCCTCGAATTCATAATCCTTTCACAGATAAATTAGCTAATGTTGTTGTTAGGTTTCGGCCATTGAATGATGGGTTTTCAGTTGAGATTATTTATAGGCCATCTATGTCACATAACATTACTAAATTTCATGTTTTTAATGACGACCAGTAGATACTCGACTTCATGGAAAATGCTGATATTTTCAAGGATGCATTCGTTGACAAAGACAAGCATGAGAAATCCTTGCAAGGACAACCTCTGGGAAATAGAAGAAATTTCATGCCTAAGGGTGTGGTATCTTTGGAAAGGTTGTATGATATGAAAAACTGTTTCAAGGGACAAGTGAATCCAAAGACTCGCAATTTCACTCTTTTTCTCAAATAAGTGAATATTAGTACAAGCGAAGATCCAAATTATGTGAATCTCGATATGTGTTGTACACCTCAAGAGTGACAAGCCTTTATCTATCTCTTTAAGAAGTATCGATCTGTGTTCACATGGATGTACGATGACTTGAAAACATATGACACGTGAGAAATCGAGCATGTGATTCCCATCAAAGAAGGGTTAAATCCTTTCTAGTATAAATTGAGAAAAGTTCATCTTTTGATTTAACCTCTCATTCAGAAATAACTCAGGAAATTATTGGATGCTTGGATCATATTTAAATTTTTTCATTCTACATGGGTCTACAATATAGTGCCCGTAAGAAAGAAATTCAGAGAGATAAGTTTTTGTGTTCATTTCCCCAATTTGAACTAGGCTTCAAATAGGGATAACTATCATCTTCCATCTATTGAAAAATTCCTTCAAACAGTCTCATGGTCAGAGATGTTCTTGTTACTTGATGGTTTTTCTTGATACAACTAAGTTCTAGTAGCATAACCCAATAGACACACAACTACTTTCAGAACCAAGTGGGGTACCTTTGAATTTAAGTGAATGTCTTTTGGACTCATCAATGTAGGAGCTACCTTCCAATGGGCTATGGAAATTGCATTATGTGCTTTGATTGGGAAAAGTGTAATGGTTTACTTGGATGACGTGTTAGTGTTTTTAAAGAATAGATATGATCACTTATGTCATTTGAGGAACATTTTTTAGCGATGTTTTAAATATAGAATATCTTTAAATCCTAGGAAAAGCATATTTAGAGTGTCAAAGGGAAATATCTTAGGCCATATAATTGCAAAGAGAGGAATCAAACTAGACCTTGAGCGGGTCAAAACTATCGCTCATATTCCCTTTCCAATGAACATGAAAGGAATATTCTAGGTGGGAATAATAAATAAAAATATATAATATTGAACAAGTTACCCCCACTGATGCAACCATGTCTTGATACATAGATGTGAAAAAATACCTTGACAATGGTTCCTTGCCCTCTCAATTATTATCATGAAAAAGTAGGGCTATTCATTTTATTAGATATCATTTTGGGATTCAACTGCGTTAAGTAAGTCATTCACGTATGACCATTTCCATGAGAGGTAGTCGTAACTGACTAATTTCTCATGATTTTTGAATAGTTCACTTAGCACTCATTGCATCGGGTGATGCTCACAGGCGTGAAGAAGTGGGATTGAAACTAGTGAAATGTGGAGAACGAATCACATAGCATCAATCATCACTTCCGGGGCTTGCACCCGCTAACCAGGACTTCCCAGGAGGTCACCCATCCCAGAACTCCTCTGGCTCAAGCGCGCTTAATTGTGGAGTTTTTCCCCACAATCAGGCCCACTTAGCTTGCTACCCCATTTGTAAAACCTTAGCAAGTATTGTGCCTCATGAACCATTCAAGTAGAGATCCCTTGACTCTTTTTGGATTTAAGTATGGGGGATTACGCAGTGTATTATATCAGATATAATTTTGGGATTCAACTGTGTTAAGTAAGTCATTCACCTATGACCATTTCCATGAGAGGTAGTCGTAACTGACTAATTTCTCATGATTTTTGAATAGTTCACTTAGCACTCATTGCATTGAGTGATGCTCACAAGGGTAAAGAAATAGGATTGAAACTAATGAAATAAATCACATAACGTCAATCATCACTTCCAAAACTTACACCCAAAAACCAAAACTTACCAATTGTTTTTTTTTTTTTTTTTAATAATAAAACAAATTTGTAAAACTTAAACTATTGGAGATATAACGAAATGACAAATTCATACTATTAACATTGGAGCCTAAAAATTATGTTAAGAATTGCAATGTTCCCATCTAAGATGTTTCTCGAATAATTCGCTCCCCTCAAAGTAGTTTAAGACATCACAAAGATGCGATATTTCCGAGATCTTTGTTTCTCTCTCTGTAGACGCAGCCAATATCACAACCACTCACAAACACCACCGCATTCTTCGCCCTAACGTAAATCCGACCTCCGCCCATGTCTCCATAAGTACAGTTGACAATTAACCTTGATGGTGGTGGTTCACTTGGTTGAAGCCCTCCTAACTTTTTAGTCTTCTGTCATGAGGCACATCCTTAATTTCCTTTAAATCCATCGCAAGCAGACTATGTTGGTTGAATCTACTGGGCATGTGGCCCCTTGAGATGGACCCACTGGAAGTAATTCTCAAGGACCCACTGGAAGTAATGAAAGTACCAAAAAAAATTCAGTTTGACAGTGAGCCACCAAAGCCGCGTTAACATTAAACCTATGCTGAAATTTTTCATCTTGTTTTAATTTGCGTGCATTTCGGAGTAAACAAAATAAAATGGAGTTGTTTTTAGTTTAATTTTTTAGACTTTTTGGTGTTTCGGAATTTGGTCGAAATCTTGATTTATGTTATTTAAACTGGTTTTTTGAATGTATATATAGATTTGGCACTCTCAAAAACTTCTAAAACACATTGTATAGAGATTACCCATCAAATGTGTAATTTCAATAAATTTTAGCAAAATTTTAAAAAATAAGACCAGAAAAACCCACAAAAAACACTCCAAAACTCACACTAAAAAGAAATTCGAAACAAAATTAATATGTCTCAATCGTCGTCGGCCGTTGCGATAGCCAACGGCAGAAATTCTAAAAGCAAACATCGTAAGTCCAATAAATACGTCATATTCTGTGGCCGCAGACCTGGCGAAAAGATTCCGTCTTCACTGTTACTCTTCACCTTCGAGCCACAGCGAGTTGCGATTTTGGCTAGGGTTTTTCTTATCTTTCTTTTTTTATTTATTAATATTGAAGAGCGAAGATTACAAAATAATATTGATATTAAATATATTTTATTATTTAGTTTAGAAATTTTTATTAAATAATAGATAAAATTAATAAATATAAATGATAAATATCAAAACATTATTTTATAATATATTTTATATGATAAAAATAATAAAAATTAACTAAATTATTAATAATATTTTAAATTGATTATTATGTCTATTATTAATATTATAATAAAAAAATTAATATATTAATTAACATATATATTTAAAAATAAAATTTTTAATACATAAATCCATTTTTTATTCTATTCTAAAAAAGTTTATTGGAAAAAAAAAAATTTAATAAAACTGTATAAGCTAATATTAAAAATTATATGTCAAACCAATCATGAATGAGATTTATAGTAAAAATATTTTTAATTGGAATAAGATCAATACAATAATATATAAATTTTTAATAAGAAACAAAAACTCCAATAACTCTTAAAATAGAAATAAAGTAATATGGAATATTTTGTATATTCATTATTTGAAAGAATAATTTCGGCGTAAATCACATCTAGACAGATATTTGT
>APFE030941249.1:80666-111312 GCA_000404065.3 Pinus taeda
CCCGGTAACCAGGACTTCCCAGGAGGTCACCCATCCCAGAACTCCTCTGGCTCAAGCGCGCTTAACTGTGGAGTTTTTCCACAATCAAGCCCACTTAGCTTGCTACACCATTTGCAAAACCTTAGCAAGTATTGTGCCTCATGAACCATTCAAGTAGAGATCCCTTGACTCTTTTTGAATTTAAGTATGGGGGATTACGCAGTGCATTATATTAGATATCATTTTGGGATTTAAAGCTTTATCACATAAGTTGGTACTTGGAGTGCTCTTTTGGAAGCGCCGCAATGGGGTCCCGCTGAGTTGTCTAGAATCACCAGATTCATAAAGGGTATTAAAGGATCTTCATGACAAACCAACTAGAAGACACTACGTGGGTGATACTACTGTGAAAACATTCATGCGGGTTGGTTACTATTGGCCAACACTATCCAATGATGCACACGTTTATGTTTGCAAATATTCATTTTTCCAAATATGTGTTGGTCATGATTGGTATTTAGCCGCCCCATTGGAGCTCATTTTTGTAGAAGAATGTTTTAGCATTTCCTCTAATATAAGTGAATGAGAAAGAGATCATCAACTTCCTCAAACAAAATATCATCAACAAGTTTCACGTTCCTATATCGGTTGTTTTTTATAATGCAACTTATTTCTCGTCATTTAAGTTTATCATTTTGCATTAGAAATGGAATTGTTTTAAGAAATTCATCCAAATATTACCCTCAGGGAAACGGCTTATCTTAGTCAACTAATAAAAATCTAATATGTATTATAAAGAGATAAGTTTACTTTAAACAAAGGAATCCACATAATGCTTTAGTGAATTCTTTGTGAGTTGTCTGTGTTAGGGCTAAACCCTCTCTGAGAACTTCCCCTTACTTCCTTGCATATGGGAAAGAATCCATCCTAGCTTTGAATATATACCTCCCATCCCTTCAACTTTCTCAAGAGTCTCAAGGTAGGCCATAAAATATGGTTCATAGTAGGATAGGCACTCTCTTGAAGCTGCAGGAAGAAACCAGGAAAAGGAAAGAAAATTATATCCATCAAAGTTGTATCAAGCAATGGTTTGACAACAATTCTATGGGGAAGAAAGTGTTTAGCGTGCTAGACCTAGTATTGAAGTGGGATAAATCCCATGAAGAGAAATTTAGACACACTAAATTCTTATCCCTATGGATTGGACCATATGTTGCTCATGACAAGCTTAGTCACCATACTTACATCTTCAATCTTTGGATGGGAAGATGGACTATCTTCTTGTCAATGGAAAAGATCTCAAGAAATATTTTCAATACCAATCTAGTGTTGTGTCCCTACCCTATGTACATATTTATTTTTGTATTTATCTTATTTATTTGTTTAAGACATGTCATGTCCTTTCTGTTGTCATTTGCGTTGTTATATTATAAGTAAAACCTTGTGTGAAAGTGTCCCATCTATTCCTAATGCATGTGGAAAAATTTGAAAGGGGCCTTATGACACGTTAAAACATTCGGATAACCTTGAGTACTTCTTCTTTGTCTTGGTAACCTTCTAGTCATTGATGTTTCAATGGAAAATATGATCCATTCATAAGGAAATTTTTGTGTAGAACTATGACACCTATATCTATTCTAAGAACCTCATCCATTAATTTAGTTCTATTTTGTGTTTTTCATGTTAACCCAATGAAGTAGAGAAGGGAAAGGTGAAAATATATAGCAAGAATGTTAATATCAGTGGTGTATAGAATTATCTTTGAAGGAACAACTTCTTCTGCTCTCAATAAGTCAGAATCCCTCTTCCACCATGGTGATATAATTGTTGATAAAATTCCAGTTTACAACAAAAGAATAAAATAAATAAGAGGTGAAATAAGAGAAATACTCTGTGTGTAGAGAAGTGAAGAAAGTAACTTCACCAAGGTTTTGAATAGGCCTGCTGGAAGTGAAGCAATGCTTGTGTTCTTGTAGTGACTATGTAGAGGTACTGGAAAAACTCATTTGTAGCGGAGCAACATCATAGATGAAAACTAAGACTCTGATCATCTTAAACTCACAACTATATTACCCTTCTCCTAGATCAAAACATTTGTGATATAACAATATTTGTGAATGTGTTCAACCTAGAAAGGGAATAGAGGAGACTACATCTATAATTTTGTTAAGTAGTAAAACAAAAGTAATCCACATGATGAATCAATACTTCTTGCGAAACTAGACCTTGTGCATAAATATAGACCAAGGTAGAGAACCTAGATTTCTACTAGTGTGTTGCCATGTGTTCTAGGTGCTACAACACCCTCCGAATTTTGTCCTACATCCAAACTTTTCAGCCTACTTTAACATGGGAGATTGCCATTTTTAGTAGTAGAAGGCATTCCATGTTTGTTCTCTAAGTTTTCTGGTCCTTTTGTGAAGAAAGCCTAGGTGTCATATTTTGGGAAGGGATGTGCCATACATTGTAAAATGGAGTTATATCGCATATTTAAGAGGCAAATTTGGTACTAATGGGTCGTATATATCATAGACGCATATATTAGAATCATTCCCAAAGTCTTATACACTATTTTTTTAGTGCTTTCACATGTGTTGCAAAGTGTATCCTAGGTGTCTCACTTCGAGATAAGTGTCATTTTATTGTCATTTCAATGGGTTCATCGTGATTATGGGTATTAAGTGTTCATTATTGTGTCGCTAATCATTTTGAGTGTGAGATAATGATCAAGTCCTATCATGGTTCCAAATTTATCTCATTGATACCACATTTATCCAAATTCCATATAATTTCTTTCCCGACCAACCCTACCTCACTCTACCTCCCTAAACTGCACCTTGCAGAGTTGTAAACCTCAGTCAGCATCCCTGGCTCCTAAAACTGCGTAATGTGTAATTACTACCTCTAAGGATTGTGCTTTGCATAGTTATAGTGCTAAAGAATTTCCTCTTTCTCTACATAACTATGCAACCCTACCTCCTAGTCAGCCTCCCACTATGCATTACACAGTTTTTGTCTGTAGTTTTCCTCGTTGTTTCTATGAACTCTGTAATTTTGGAATCTAGTCACCATTCTGTCTCCTGAACTACACATGGCACAGTCAAGTGGGCGTGTCTGCCTCACTTTATCATTGTTTTCATCAAATCGACAGTCTTTCTTCTCAGGACTCCAGCCACTGTGCATTATGCAGGCATAGTATTCAGTCCCTCACTCCTATCACCTTCAACTGTGCACTACACAATTCTTGATCCTTCTCCGTTGTCGAGTACCCAATTTCAGGTTGGTGAGTGAATTTCACCAAGAAAGTTAAACAAGGCTATTTCTATACTAATGTCATCTTTTCATAAGTAAATTTCACTTGTAGGTAATATATATCGATATCAAAACATGATGTTCAATAAGGATGACAAGGACATCATGCAAGCAGAGAGTCAGGAAGACTGCAAAGACAAGATGATCATTGAATAATAAGATAAAGGGACACTAGATAGTGACAAAAGTTGAAATATACACATCACATATAAGAATCCATATCTTAAAGAATTTTGGAGGAAAATAGGAAGGTCATGCAACATATGTCATGAACATATGAATATGGTGACAAGAAGAAAATATTTGCATTGACACATCATCATAAATTCCATGTCATCAGTGCCAAGTCATGTCTTGTCAAGGTGCCATCCTAAGAGTCATATGAGTTATCATGTTTCCACATCATTTGTGGATGTAATTATGTAATTGTCAAGAAAATAAGAAATCTAAAGTGTGTGGAAGACCAAAGGTCACTAAAAGAATGTGAAAAGTCATGTAGAATTCTAAAGGTCTCTTAGGAGTTTGAAGAATCATTTGGAAGCTCAAGAATCATGAGGGGATTTGAAGAGTGACAAGTGAGGTGAAGATTCATCTCATTTTTTATATATACACCCTCATAGCTTAAGAAATGGAATTTTCACCCTGGCTTCTCCACCTAGGCATTAAAGAGAAGGATTGTTCTTTTGGAGAGAAAGTGGTGGCTTAACACTCCACTATTGGAGCTAATGGTGACTAGTGGTATCAATGTATCTTGCGACTTTCACTTAATATTTGAAGCTCATTGAGGCAACACTATTTCATGCATATATTATGAATTTTTTAAGGTTATTGTTTATATGTTTGGGGTATGTGTTTTGTTATTATGTACTAAATAAATTGAACTATTTCATTGGCTTTGGTGCTGATTTTGTTGAATGTGTGTTGTAATTGTTTTAATGTCCATTATGTCTATGTGAAATATTTTTCTAAATGGTTAATGATTCATTCATGTATATGTGCATTTGCCTTTATTAGAATAGTCACTACTACCTTTCTTTTGGAGACTCACTTTATCTTCCTTTCTAGTGAAATACATTGATACATATCACAGTTCAACATCCATAAGGCCTACTTACTTGCTCACTCAAAATTACATGTTTCAAGAAAATATTTAAGAATATGGTATTCATGGCACATTTTTAGATGGGGCTCCTATACCAAATGGTGGGAGGCGTAATTGGGACTTCATATCGAGGAGACCCCTTATATGTTGGCAGGATCCAACACCATGACTAACCATGGTTGACCATGTTCGACCATATCTGACCATGGTTGAGCATGATTGGTAACGGCTGATCATAGTTTACCATGGTTGGCCATAGTTGATCATGGTTGACCATGGTTGATCATAAGGAAATTTCAATGTAATATATTGTTGAGACATTGACCTCAGTAGACATTGGTCGACCATTCTAATCATGTTGATATTGGATGACCTTGGGGATTATAAACCTAAGGGATTAATATTAAACCCTAGGATTAATGTTATAGACCCATGGCATTATAAAACATATAATTGATATTAAACCCTAGGATTAATATTATAAACCCAAGGTGTTATAAACCATAGGATTAATATTATAAACCCTAAGATTAATATATCAAACCTAAGATTAAGATTGTAAACCCTAATATTATAAACCCCAATATATTATTATACATATTAGGGATTAATATTATAAACCCATGGGATTATTGATATTATAAATGCAAGGGACTATTAAGCCTAAGTGACTAAAAATATTATATACTTGAGGGATTCATAAACCCAAGGGATTAATATTATCAAATCTAGACATAATAATCCCAAGGGAATAATATTAAATCCTAGGATTTATATTATAAACTAAATGGATTATAGAACCTAACAATAATGCTATAAATATAAGGGATTAAAAGCCATATGATTAATATTATTACCTCGACGATTATAAACCTTAATATTATAAACCCTAAACCCAATATTATAAACTAGAATAAACCTTAAACGCTAAAATGAATATTACAAGTGACAATATTCAAGTCTATTTTATTTAATATTGCAATGCAACATTGAATTAATTACAATGTAGTGTATCATTGTGATAATGATTATCAGACTACTTGTCACATTGCGATCATCACTGACTATGGTTGACCACATTTAACAACGATCAATTATTGTTGACCGCATTCAACCATGTGTGACCATGATAGAGCATGGTTGATAATTATTGATCATATTTGACCATGGTTAGCCATGGTTGATCATGGCTGATCATGGCTAACCATAGGAAAACTACAATGTAATGTAACATTGATACATCGACCTTGGTATACATTGGTTAACCATTGTAATCATGTTGATCTTAGATAACCTTGGTTGATCCTATCTGATCATCATTGGCTATCATTGCATGGCTAATTACAGAGACATTGATTAACCCTTACGGTTGAATATGTTTGAACAATGCTTGATTTTATTTTACTATGCTTGAATATTATGAACTCTAATATTATACCCAATATTATAAATCTTATTTAATAAACCTAAGGGGTTATTGATATTATGAATTCAAGGGATTAATAAACCCAAGCGATTAATATTATAAACTCTTGGGATTAGCTTTATAAACCTAATGGGTTATTATAATTATAAACCCAAGGGAATAATATTATATACCTTATATTATAAATCCAATATTGTAAACTCTAATATTAAACCCAATATTATAAGCCCTAAAAAGTAAATCCAAGGGATTATTAATATTATAAACTGAATGGATTAATAAGCCAAAGGGATGAATAGTATAAAATCAAGGCACTAATATTATGAACCCAAGGGATTATTAATATTATGAACCCAAGTGACTAATCAACGAGAGGGATTAATATTATAAACCCTAATATATTATCATGTACATATTAAGGATTTATATTATAAACCCAAGGAATTAAAAACCTTAGGATTCATATTAAAAACCCTAGGATTAAAATACCTAAACCCAATATTATAAACCAGAATAAACCCTAAGCCCATTATGATAAACCATAATATTAAACACTAATGTATTCAATCTCATAATGCATCATTGAATAATTTGCATTGGAATGTATCATTATGATAATGCTTGTCACACAATGATGTTGGATAGATTAAACAACCAACATTTCAAACCCTGATACTAAAAATAATATTATAAACCCCAATATTATAAACTCGAATATTTTCATATTGAGACAATATTTGTCACAATGCAACGTTGGACCATGGTTGACCATGATTGATTTTCACATCACGGCAATCTTTGTGACAATGCGATGTTGGACCATGTTTGACCATGGTTGTTTTTCATATTGAGACAATATTTGTCACAATGCGATTTTGGATGATGGTTGACCATGAATGATTTCCATATCGATAAAATCCCATGATAAATTCGAAAATAAATATTGTAAACAAAGGTATATAGACCCTATGATATTTATTATAAACGCTAAAATAAACATCGTTGACCATGGTTTATTTACATATAGAGACAATCTTTATCACAACACGACGTTTGACCATGGTTCACCATGGTTGATCATGATTGATTTTCACATTGAGACAATCTTTGTCACAATTATTTTCACAAAATATGAAAATTATTTTCACAAAATGTATTTTACTTTAACTACACATTAAATGTACCTTGATTATACATAAAATTTCTTTTAATTTGATTACACGTATAAAATCAAAGTAAAATAAATTTTAGGTCCAATCTTAGCCAATAACACTTTGTTCTTGTACAAGATACTTGAAAACACATTCATTTTTTAATTAGAACTTTATAAGTTAGCAAAGATTTTTTTTTTAAACAATTAAATTTGGCTAAAAAATAAAAGGTTTGAAGTTTTGGAATAGTTAAATATCGAAACCCTTTGTTTTCTATCATGTTGGATTTGAGACTATTATGCAATTGTTAATTAGATAAAATTTTAAAGATGATAATTTATTTTCAAGTTCAACAACTTTAGTAAATCTTATTAAGTCCTAATATCCAAGCTGTAAAATGTTTAACTATATTTCTATAATTGTTTATAATAATTATATATAGTTGTATAATATTTTGATAATATTTAAGGCAAAATGATTTTATCATAAGAAATTGAGTTATTCTTTTTTTAGGAAAATGAATTTACAATGTTTGTTTTGGAAAAAACCTAGGAAAAAGACCTATTTACAATATTATCCCCTAAAATTTCCTACCTATAAAGATCTCATACAATCCAAATGTGATCTTACAAATGGTGAAGATACCTTAACAACATATATTTTTAATTATAAAAAATTTTAAATTTAAAAATACAATTCTCAAATTCTTAAAAGATACCCCTCAAACTTAAAGAAAAAACCAAATTTCATTGAAGTATGTGCTCTATGTCAACCAAGTATTATATAACTCAAATGCAAGGTCCCATTCGTAAAAGGAAGTGATTAAATTCGCATAGATAATCTTCAAGAATATGGACAAATTATTAATTAAAATATGTGCTTCATATCACCCAAATGCGCACGACTCCACTCAAGAAAGTGAGGGAAACAGAGAAAAATTTGGATCAATAATCATAAAAGACAAATTTGTCACTCAAATACATGCTCTATGTGAATTAAATGCAAAGACTCGCTAAAATAAAGCGACGAATTTTTCATGAATAATAGTAATAATGAGTAAAGACACCTTATGGTCACAAGTTTTAATTGTTTAAAACATTATTGGATCATGAGCTTTACAATGAAAATATTAGTAGAATGTTGTATTCTAAGTAGTGTTTTTTTGTTGGATTTGGTTAAAGTTTGCTCATATATTTTTTAACATTGTAAATTTAAGTTGTGGAAATTTCAAAATTTAAGTGTTTTAAAGAATTTTTAAGATAGTAAATTTATTTATACATTTAAAAACACATTTTAAATAATAAAAAATACAATTTCACCAAAATTATATTGTTAAATTGAAACCAAAAAGCCATTTACAAATTAAATTTCTTGCAAATGGAATATGAACACTTCTATATTTTCAAAAATGGAAAGTTCTCTTCTGAATTTGTCGATAACACTTAGTACATCTTTGAATGTTCTAAATATTAAAAAAAATTAATACTTTATTTAAAAAATTTGAAATATGTAAATTTTAATAAATTATAGCTTTTCTTTTTTAATAAATTTTATTGTTTTAGCTCAAGGTGGTATTAAATTTTTAATGGAATATGAACACTTCTATATTTTCAAAAATGGAGAGTTCTCTTCTGAATTTGTCGTTGACACTTAGTACATCTTTGAATGTTCTAAATAGTTAAAAAAAATTAATACTTTAGTAAAAAAATTGAAATATGTAAATTTTAATAAATTATAGCTTTTCTTTTTTAATAAATTTTATTGTTTTAGCTCAAGGTAGTATTAAATTTTTAATGTTCATACTATAACTTACATGTTATTTTTCAGCAAATAAGACATCCTAGCCATTACTAATTTCAATATGAAGTCATAATATTTCATAGCCCCAAATTCATCATTCCGTGAGAAATCTATAAAACTAAGGTCTCTTTCAAAGTTTAACATCTACTTTTTGGTGAGAATTTAACTGTTCTCATCCAAGGTTGGAAATGGTTGTCTATTTTTTTTTAGATATGGTGGTCTTATTTTGTAAGAAATTTTCTCTATGATATATGTTTTTTAAATTAAAAAAACCATTAAAAAGAGAAGGCACGTGTTTTGTTTCACCAATTACTTCAGAAACAAGCACTGCATGCAGCCGATAGTCCCTACCGTAAGCAAATGCCCCCACTCTTACATGCTTTGACGAAGAAAGAAGCCTTGTCCTCCATAGCGAGGGGACCCACCCCATTCTGGTCACGCCAGTATCTCTCCTTCAATGATTAGAGAAAGTGGCTCTTACATAGGTTGAAAATTTAATTCCGCTTGATGGTTCCATCCCTAAACGCAATCACCTAGGAAAATATATGCATTTTACAGTGTTACTACTTTTCATATATCATTTCAACTCCACGTTTGAGAAGAAATGGCTACTCCAGAATAATAATAATACTTCATGTATGAGAGATATCATTACTAATCCATGTTAAATATCGGTTCATGTGATTGTGCATATGACTTGGTTAAGGTGGATGGTTTTACGTTTTTTATTCCATGATAAATTTATCATCATGGTAGCATCAATATAGTTATCAGACATGCGGACTACGAATTTAGTAAATTAAATTTCCATAAACAAACGCCATGGTTTTAATTATAATTTATAATTTATTAAATAAAAGGTTAAATATTCCTTTAATTACTTTTTGACTTCTAATTGAAAGTGATACACGTACTTGACATGCATCTTTGTGAGTACCGCTTGTTTCAATTTTTAGGAAAGCTGCCACCTCCTTTGTTCAGTTTTGCTGCTCTGTTCAACACAAAGTTTCATTGCTTTGTTCAACATGCCCAGTTAGAGAATTACACAAACATTTCCAAAGAAATGTTTTTGAATAAACTTACACAGCCTATCTTTAGCTATTCCAATTAAGTATTATTGAGTGAATAGAAGTTTTGTAGATCAATGCCCTGCTTTCTCCAATGGCATGACATCCGCGTCTCTAAACATCACCTTTCTCCAGCTACCGCTGGACGAGGTGGAGATCGAAGATGCATAACACATGAAAATCGAAACTCGATTAGCTGAGATTATGGACAAATCAAAAAGTTTGATAGAAATTAGTCTGAGATCCCTCCTTGACTCTGCCTAGCTAGTCCCTACTTTCATCACTGATCTTTTCTGCGCCACCATGTTCGATGTGACAGAGAAACTTTGCATATTAACGTATGTTTTCTTAATTTTGACAGCTTCTCTACTTTCTCTCATGTTCTTTATTTCGAAGATCAAAATTCCATTTTCGTTGAAGAACGTCGATTTTCCAGCAGAGCTACCGAGCCTCCCACTATATCAAGCACGGATGAAGCCCTTTTTTGGTTTGTGTTCGATTCTCATTCAAGGACGCCGATTTTCCAGTAGAGCTACCAGACCTCCCGCCGATCTCAAGCACAGATGAAGCCCTTTTTTGCTTTGTGCACCATTTCTCATGCTTTCAGCAAAGAAGCTAGCCCACATCGATTCCTGTGGGTGCTGCGCAGTACTCCTTTAAGGTCCTTTAAATCCATAGAGAAAACAAAGGCTTTCCCTGCTCTCCTGTGGGTGCTGCGCAGTACTCCTTTAAGGTCATTTAAATCTGGCGAGAAAACAGAGGCTCTCTCTACTTCATCCATGGCTTCGTACGAATTTCTTTGGCAAGGAGGCTCTCTCTACTTCATCCATGGCTTCATACGAATTTCTTTGGCATAATCTCAAACCTTGCCAGAGGCTCGGTGACCTTCCTCAACGTTGTGGCTATGGATCTTTGTTTCGGTCTTCCAAAGGCTCGATGACCTTCCTCAGGGTTCTGGCTATGGATTTTTGTTTCCCTTAGATAGCCGCATTAATCTTCAAGCTTGTGGCTATGGATCTCGGGATCTCTGTTTCCCTCATATGGCCACATTAAACTTCAACAGGAGTTATGTTGCTTGCATCAAATGACTATTAAAATTAGCTCTCTATACAAGTAGCTTTCAGAATGGTGATTAATCCATAATCCCTCAGATAGTGACTCAGAACTCGAGCTTCAAAGGCAATATTGTGTCCAACACCAGGGAGGTGACGACATGCAGTTTGCCACGAGGTGACGACATGCAGTGTTCCACAACGTGCGCTGGAGTGGTGACGTGCGATATGTATTACACTGGCTTTTGATATTTATTACACTGGAGAAGAATTCAATATGTATTATATTGGCATACTGGCTTTCAATATGTATTACAATGGAGAAGAAAAACATAAACAAACATGAAATGTTTCCTAAGTAATGTTAATTACATCCTAGCATTAAATTGGCATTCGATTGAAATTTGAAAAGATTATCGTAAATTTTTTTAAAATCATATTATTGCTGCAATAAGAGGTTCAAATGAAAACTTTGCATAAAAATTTGTTTTGTGAAATATTTCCGTTAAAACATTGGTTAAAAGGTAAATGTGATAATTAATTAAAACAATTTAATGCTGGAAAAATGCTCATCAATCGCAATAGTCCTTGCCGAAGGCAAAGGCTAATAATACACTAGAAAATCACATAAAAGTCAAAAAGCTCTCTACTCCTCGACAAAGAACGACGCTTTAAAGAAGCCTATCTCTAAATAAAATTTACAATTTTTTACGTCTTTAAAAAACCTCATATTTTTATCGTTAAATTTAAAAGAAAAAAGTACTTTACAATTTTTTACTTCTTTATAAAACCTCTTATTTCTATCGTTAAATTAAAAAAAACTGTTATTTTAAATATATATTTTTATTTTATAAAAAAAAAATCAATTTTCTTCAAAATAATTCTAAACATCCAAATTTAACCCTACATTTAATGAAATTCCATTTAATATTTAAGTATCATACGACTACGATAAGAATTTTCAAACTTGATTTTTCCATCATGGAATCTATTAATAATTCACTGTGCGTGTGTTGAACATAAACATGTTTTAAGTCGAGTAACCTGTGTTTGTTCACCAGCATTATGCATTAGTTAACTCTGTAGTTCATCATATGTTCATGTCTACCCTTTATCTTTCATTTTCTTTTATCACATATCCTAATGGCCACTATATGGAAGAGTTCTAAAATACCATTTAGAAATGCTAATTTTACATTATTTTAAAAAAAAGTTATTTATTTTTTATTGTTATAGATACTATTTTTCTAAGTGTAGAATTTCCCATTGTAAATCAACATATTATGCAATATACTAGAGCAAAATACAAGATTTACTTTTACAACAAACTTACGGAAGTTTAATTGAATTTGAGCAAGATCAAATAGAACACAAATAACTGAGAATGAGAAAGCAATCACACATGAACACAGAAGAATACTCTCGGGAAAGCCTTAGCTAAAAACCCTGATCTCTGTATTATCATACAAGTGGGATTATGTTCAGATTACACAAATAATCAGCTCACAAGCTATCCTGCTCTCTGTACAATCGAACAATACAACTCACACACTGAATAGACACAACATATGTCTTCCCTCAGCGCTCGAAGCCTTCTATTTCCTTGTGTAGTTTTCCTTGGGGTTCAATGCTGCCACCTGTGTGAACTCGCCTCATCACACACTCACTAAACCCAAAAGTAACTACACAATCTCCAATGAATGAATTCCTTCTGCATGCAAGAGATATTTTCCATGGAATATTCCTGCAACTAATAGTACACTGTCCCATCCTCTGATCTCAACTGGGTCTCTGTCTGAACTAAAATGCATGAGTTATTTATGAGAGAATATTCAGTTATCTGAAGTGTAGAAATTACATGCATGCATGCATTAACTAACTGGACTTACAATTAGTTCAACAAACTATTTGAGCTAATCTAATTGGACTTAACTCAATTAACTGAGCTAACTAATTACAACTCATACTTATCTATTTAACTAAGGGATAAATTTCTCAATCAATGGAATCACTGTTGCATGTCCTCACATAGACTTCATGTTTGATTTTCTACAACTAATTAACTCAAGATGAATTAATTAATTATTTTACAAACAACTGCTAAGATCAAATTCAAATTTTACTTCTGAATTTTAGTTTAGGGACTAACTAAAATAGGAAGGTATCCCGAAATGCTATTTATAACAGTGCTAATTTTAGCACTTCTATTTTTAGCATTTCTTGTTGCTATTTTCAACACTCCTTCTCAATAAGAAAGGGATTATCAGTAACCCCAATCCTGTCCCTCTGGAACTTGAACTTGCATTTTGACAATGCCTTAGTCAAAATATCTGCATCATGTTCCTCGATCGAAACATACAACAACAACATGATCCTCTTGACCACATAGTCTCGAAGATGGTGATATCATATATCAATGTGTTTAGACCTGTCATGAAAACACTGAATTCTCAGAGAGTTTGATACAACTCTGATTATCATAGTAGATCACTGTAGGATCCTTCCTCTAACCAAACAATCCCACTAGAATCTTTCGCATCCAAATTGCCTCGCATGCTGCCTGACAAGCAGCCATGTATTTAGCCTTTGCTGAGTTGAGTGCAATTAACCTTTGTTTCCTGCTATACCAAGAAACTGCAGCTGAACCAAGGTTGAAGATTCCTCTAGAAGTGTTCTTCTAGTCTAATGGACTCCCCCCTAATCTACATCTGTGAAGCCCTGAAGCTTCACTCCCTCTGTCCATCTGTACCACAATCCATACTAAGATGTGCCTCTGAGTTATCTCAACACATGCTTCGCTGCCTTCCAAAACAAATTGGTAGGTTGAACCATAGTTTGACTCAGCTGGTTCACCGCAAAGCATAAGCCTGGTCGTGTGTTCACCAAATACATAAGTGAACCCACAAGCTGCCGATAAACAGTAGCAGCTACTACCTCACCTGAAGTAGCATCTTCCTTCATCCAGTTCCTAGCTAGAAGAGTCTACATGGGCTTGCACTTCTCCATGTGAAAGTCCCTGAGTATCTCATTGGCATACTTGCCTTGAGACACAAATACTTCCCCATCTTTCTACCACACTTCCATGCCTAGAAAGTAGTGCATAAGACACATGTCTTTCATTTCGAACTCTCTTGCAAGGTTCTTCTTGTGAGACTGGATCAACTAATCATCATCTATCAAAATCAAATCATCAGCATAAAGAACAATGATGAATGGCTTACCTTCTACCATGGTGTGGTAAAGGTTCGCATTTGCTTCACTCTTGGTGAAGCCCAACCCAGTGAAATAGCTGTCAATCTTGGTGTACCAAGAACGGGGTGCTTACTTCAGCCCATACAAAGCCCTCTTGAGTCGACACACATGCGACTCATGATCAAAGGTCTCAAAACCTTTTGGCTACTCAATGTACACCTCTTCCTCAATCTTCCCATTGAGGAATGTTGTCTTCACATCCATCTAATGGATCTTCCAACCCATCTGAGCTAATAATGCCAACGTCGATCTAATAGACGAGTACCTTGCTACAGGAGCAAAGGTCTCATTGTAGTCAATCCCCTCGACCTGTAAGAAACCACGAGCAACAAACCTTACCTTATGTTTCTCAACACTGCCATCAGCTGCCTGCTTTACCTTGTAAAACCATCTGGAACTTACCACTGACCTGTCTTGAGGTCTTGGGACAACATCACAAACACAGTTCCGAATGATGGAGTCGTACTCCTCCACCATTGCATCAACCTAGACTGGTTGTTGCACTACCTCCTCGAATGAAAAAGGCTCGGACTCTACACACTCCCCAACCAGGGCCATGTAACCAGTGTACCACTCAGGTGGCCTTCTCGAATGAAAAATGCTCGGACTCTACACACTCCCCAACAAGAGCCTCCTTTGCCTGCACTGAGAAGATGGTTGTGCCACATTCTCTCGCGCATCCAGCATCAAGCTGTCAGCTTCCCTTGAGTGTTTCCGCCCATCTCTAGAAGACTCAGCATGAATGGATGTCTCCACTCCCGAATCCTCTACATGTGACTGCTTCGCATCAATTTGAGGCTCCTCCTCCTTAGGAACATAAAGTTCCTCCTCTGCATGCAACTTGAGCTCCCTCTCAAGTGATACTCACATGGCTTTCTTCTCGTCGAACTTCAGATCTCTGTGTACCACTGTCCTCTAACTAGTTGGCAGGAACACCCTATAGTTGTGGGGTGTATCCGTGTACCCCACAAGTATTCCCAACTTAGTTGTTGGATCTAGATTCTTCCGGGCATCTTTGGTCACATGGAAATAAACCGATGATCCAAATATTCGGAAGTGACTCACATCTGGTCACTTCCCGGAAAAGGCCTCCATAGGTGTCTTCATTCTCAGTTTATGGTGTAGGCTTCTGTTTGTGCAAGTATACTGCTATATTGCATGCCTCAACCCCCAAATGCAGTGGTAGGCTTTGGTCATGCAACATCGCTCGACTTGATCCCATAATTGATCTGTTCTTCCTTTCGGCCACCCCATTCTATTGTGGGTTATGGGGTTCCGTCAGCTCCCATTTAATTCCTTCTATAATGCAGAAGTCCTTACGCTGTTGGGAGACATACTCTTCACCATTGTCGCTACGCAAGGATTTTATTTTCTTTCCAGATTCTTTCTTTGCCAAGGCTTTAAACTCACAAAACCTTAAGAAGGTCTCATCCTTATTTTGCATAAAGTAGATCTAGCATCTACGAGAAAAATCATCAATAAAAATAACATAGTACTTTTGTTTAGCAGTGGAGGCTGTAGAGAATGTTCCACAAACATCTGTGTGAACTCGCTCTAAGATTGCTCTAGCTCTACTGTCTTGATCCGAAAAGGAAGATTTTGCATACTTACCCAAGGTGCAACCTTTGCATGTATTCGTCTGCTCCAGTTTTCCCTTGGGAAGTCCGGTAGAAATCCGTTGCATGATCTTCAAGGTTCCATGGTGTAAGTGGCCCAATATTCTATGCCATAGCTTGCCAACATCTTGGCTCTACACCATCTGAGCTTTGGAACTCAATGCAGCACAGTCGTCTACCTCCATCTTGTAGAGATTCTTTACTTAAATCTCGATTCGCTTGGTTTGTCCAGTGCCAATATGCCTCAGGAATACCTTTCCTTTACTAAAGACTACATCATAGCCTTTATCTTCTAGCATAGCAATGGACACAAGGTTCTTCCTCACACCTGGTACATACTTTACATCAGTTAAGGTGAGAGGAGCTCCATTCTCCCTCTGAAACACAACTGTACCTTCACCTGAAACATGGTACTTTCCATCATTGCTCATCTCGATCCGCATCTAGAGATCTTTCTCCTCTAAGGTACTGAAAACATTCTTGTCACCTGACATGTGGAATGAAGCTCCAATGTCCAGGTACCACACACATCCCACCATGAATGAAACCATGCATGCGATAAGAGAGAAATCCAACTCAAACTGTGAGGCCAATGCCTCAGCATCAGATCCCTTCGAGGATATCTTCTTGGATTTATTCTGTGGACAATTTGTAGCATAATGGCCCACTTGATGACAATGAAAGCATCACACTTTCGATTTGTCAAACTTCTTCCCACCATGGGAGGAACTGGATTTGGAATGGGACGCCTTCCCTTTCCCCTTCCTCGGCTTACTTGCTAAGGCTATATTTTCCTCATCATATTGCTTTAATGAGGATCCATCTCTGGTGCTTCTTCTTATTTCCTCCTACATCAGATCCGACCAAAGTCGTTCCCAATCTCGCAGTTTTTCTCTTCCATTTACCGAGTCTTGGTAGATATGCCAACTCGTAGGAAGACCGAGGAGTGCAAGACTCACCATGTCATCATTGCCTGTCATGATCCCTACACTTCCAAGCTCATCCCTGCAGGTGGTGAGCTTTTTCAGATATGTAGAGATCGTGTCACCCTTTTCACACTTGACTTTTCGAAGCTTGTCTTTCAATGCCAACTTCCTCTGATCGTTGTTGTTCTAATATAGATCTTTAAATGTTTTCCACATCGAAAACGGTGTCTCCTTCCCATGGAGACTCAAGACTATGTGGTCTCGACCTCCCTCCAGAAGGATTCTCCTTGCTCTAGCCACACATTTCTTCCATTCCACCACCTCTGTAGCATTAGCCGCTGCTAGCTTGGCGACTTCTTGATCAATGAAGTCTTTTAGACCGTTATTCTCTAATACTGCTTCCATGCGATCCTTCCAGGCTATATAATTCGAGCTGCCATCAAGGGCATACTCGAGTCTTAAACCACTAAACGCCATTTGTGAAATTGAGATGTGATAGGAACTCGATTTCTATAATCAGGAACTTCAAACTTCGAACTTCTCCCTTCTTTGTACACTGTTCTTGGCTTTGATCACTTTTGCTCTAATACCATGTAGAATTTCCCATTGTAGATCAACAGATTATGTAATATACTAAAGCAAAATACAAGATCTACTTCTACAACAAACTTGTGGAAGCTTAATCGAAGTTGAGCAAGATCAAATAGAACACATATAACTGAGAATGAGAAAGCAATCACACATGAACACAAAATAATACTCTCGAAACGCCTCAGCTAAAAACCACGATCTTTGTATCATCATAGAAGTGAAAATATGTTCAGATTACACAAAGAATCAGCTCACAAGCTATCCTGCTCTCAGCACAATCGAACAATACAACTCACAAACTAAATAGACACAACATATGCCTTCCCTCAGCCCTCCAAGCCTCCTATTTCCTTGGGCAGTTTTCCTTAGGGTTCAATGCTGCCACTTATGTGAATTGGCCTCATCACACACTCACTAAACCCAAAATTAACTGCGCAATCTCCAATGAATGAATTCCTTCTGCGTGCAAGAGATATCTTCCATGGAACATTTCTGCAACTGATAGTACACTATCCCATCATGTGATCTCAACTGGGTCTCTGTTTGAACTAACATGCATGAGTTATTTATGAGAGAATATTCAGTTATCTGAACTGCAGCAATTACATGCATGCATGCATTAACTAACTAAACTCACAAATAGTTCAACAAACTATTTGAACTAATCTAATTGGAATTAACTCGGTCAACTGAGCTAACTAATTACAACTCATCCTTATCTCTTTAACAAAGGGATAAATTCCTCAATCAATGGGATAACTATTGCATGTCCTCACATAGACTTCATGTTTGATTTTCTATAACTAATTAACTCAATATGAATTAATTAATTATTTTGCAAACAACTACTAAGATCAAATTCTAATTTTACTTCTCAATTTTAGTTTAGGGACAAACTAAAATAAGAAGATATCCTGAAATGCTATTTATAGCAGTGCTAATTTTAATACTTCTATTTTTAGCATTTCTTGTTGCTATTTTCAACACTAAGTATATCTAACCCTACAATTGTTTGAGAAAATGTCATTATAATTGATTCATAGATGTGCAAAACCTTTTTTCACCCATATCGCCTTGTAAATTTCAACTTCTTCTTTGTCATTAAACATGGTTTTATAAACCCATTTTAAACCAATACTATTTCGTTCTAATAGTTATACTAAACCTCATGTATGTTTTTTGTTTATGGGATCTAGAGGCGGTATTATTTTATCGGTCATTATAGATGCTCCCATCCCATTCTTCATCATATTAGAATTCAACCTCCTTATTTAGTAAATTATATAATCTATATGGATAAAAAAATGCATTTTTCAATTAAATTATATAAATGACATCAATCTTTAAGCCCAAAAAAATAGCTTTTATCATCAAATTTCTTGAAACCTATTTATGCACATCAGCATACGATAGACAAATAAATAATCTTTTTAAGTGTGACGCTCTACAACAGAAGTGGAAACCGCCCCAGAAAAACAGACTAATAAACTGACACTGACCACCCATATTAATATTAACTAGCCACATACAGAGAAAGAAGGAAAAGACACCCACCTGCTAGCTACCTTTGAATCTGAGCTCCAACAACACCAGCATATAATGCATACGAGTTGCCCCGGACTCAAACGCGAAGCTTATTGGATGGAGTGGATAATCTGCTCCTTCAGTCCCCAAACCGTGCTTGCAATTCTTAAATTATATAAATATCAATCTTTAAGCCCCAAAAAATAGTTTTTATCATCAAATTTCTTGAAACCTCTTTATGCACATCAACATATGATATACAAATAAATAATCTTTTTAATTGTCATGCAATACAACTCATTTATATGATATATTCATAATACAAACGGACTAACTTAATATTTTTTCTGAAATCATTTCATACATATTTTTTAACAGTAATGTCTATTTTTTCTTTATATTATACAATTTCTCTAAAGTTTATATTCTATTTAAAATTGTATTTTAATATTATTAAACGTTAGAAAACCGGAAAATTATTTAAATGATATTTATTTTTTTTAACTTAAGATACTTTACATCTCTACCAATTCCACATTTCCACCAATTCGCTGAAATATAAGATCTTTAAAGATTTCAAATTTATTTAAAATAAAATATATTCAACTCTTTCTACCATGATCATAAGAAAAATCTAAAATAAACCTATCTAAAATTTTGTAACCAAAATTCATCTCAACGTATTGGTTTTGGTCAAATGGGTTTTCTTTATACATGGAAACACTATACATTCTATTCTTTTACATCTTCAATCAATCAACAAAATCTTTTTAGAGTTGTGCCATATATGAAAGAATTTAATAGTAATTCTGGAATATTCTAGATCTACAATTAGGTTTCTATTTCAGTTCATATATTTTTATTTCCTTTCATATCATTTCTACACCAATTACTTAGAAAAAAAAAATGAATAAATAATGTGACAATTCTCATAGTTGTTAGAAGAATTTGCATCTTGTTTTAATATGTCTTCCCTCAATAATGAATTAGCATATAGTAAAAATACTTAATCTCGAATTTCTCATATTTTTCATTTAGTTGTGATTTTCTATTACTCTCTCTCTAATCATAATTGTTTTAATATAGTTTCATTGTTTTTTCTAAAGATTACAAGTCATTTCTTTAGTTAATGTTTTTTCTAATCATGATTATTGAATAGATTTTACAAAGAATAATAATTCTTTCTACTCATTATGGATTTATTAAAAGAATAATAATTCATTTTATTAATTATGAATTTACTAGATAGTAATGATTTGGGAAGGTTCATCTACTAATAGTTTTAAGTCTTTCTATTCAAACATGTTAGGCAAGCTCTAAAAAATTATTTACCATTTTATTATTTAGAGAATAAGAAAACATATTAACCTATTGTTACACGACATAAATTTCACTACATGTAAAAGATAATCTGCACATAAAAGAATACTCTAGCATTTAGATGTTGTTGACACCTAATCATGGGGATTGGGTAAATAATTGTAAATAGTGTAAATAATAAATAATGGAAAAGGAAAAGTCATCGGGAGATGAAACCCAAGAGTCACTAACTATGGGAAATATAAGTGAATAAACATATATCATTTGAGGAGTTCCCTCATGGCCTGACATGGTATCAGAGCAAGCGACATTTTTTGCTTCCCTCTCTACCCTTGTAACCCCCATTTTGCGGAACTGAAAGCTCTGCCACTGCTCCATTATCAAAGTTAAGCATCAATCTACCTGCGTTGGTGGAGGTTGTTGGAGGATCGATTTTATGCTGCCTGGAGGATCGAAAACTGTGTTACTGGAGTTTTGTTGGAGGATCACCTTTATCATATGTCAATTTTTTCCGAGAGGGTTTTACATGGACTATTGCGGTATTATTATGTTGTAGTATTTTCCTCCTCACATTCTCTGGTCCCCTCAACGCTGTTATGGTGGCATTTGAGAAGGTTGTGGTGGTCTTCAGCATAAGTTCTTGTTGGCTCTTCTGCAGTCTGTTGGTTAATGCCTTCTCCCTAGTTTGGAGTGACCAGCCCTATCCTTACCTCCTTTCACGCTATGTTTTACATTTCCCACACCCAAAAATGTCGCTCCCAAACACAACTTCCAAAAGTTGCTCCCTCTACGCACTGTCTCGGTCATCCATTGCACAGTTGGAACTCCCTCCTATATAGTCGGCTTGACATACGTGGGCTTGGTCCAGTCCCCTCCCCACTGGCTTTCTTTTATGGTCACTGCAGTCCCATTCACTTGTATTGTCCATACATGCACAGTCTCCCTGCAATTCCCATTCAGGGGTATGTGTTGACATCGTATCACTCCATCGTTCCGTTAACTCCATAATGTGGCTCGGTTCATAATATACTTTGTTCATAATAACATTGTCATAATAACGTTGTCATCTATTTTGTCTATAATACGATCGATTCATATACTTTTTGCAGCACATACTTTGTCCACATATATTTACGCTGCCCCACCCAACTTCCAACATATATTTAACATTGTCCATACATTTAACGCTGTCTGGTTTTGTGTACGCACAATTTTGTTGGTAAATCTGCCATAGTTTTTGTGTATGCATTGTTTTGTTGCCACTTCTCCCCACAGCATTCCACAGTTATGTAAGGGAGTTATTCGTCCGACAGTCAGCCTCTAATACCACTGGTCCATAGTTGGCCCTTTTTTTGCATCAAACTGTCCAATTAATACCTCGATTACATAACCCCTTCCTCATACGTTCCTCATATACATTCCTCGTTATTTTTTTCCAAAGTTAAACAAAGTCTGCTACGAGAAGTGCAATTTTTTTACAGTACACAAATTTTAAAATGCATTCATTAATATCTATTGTGGGAGTGGTTCTCAATGGCAAGGAGAACTATCCTGAATGGTCACGGAAGATCAAACACACTCTCATTTTTAATGAGCTATGCAAGGGAGTGTGCGTTGGAGAAGGAGACAATGAACCAGAAAAGCTTACCTTAGACAATGAAATTTCCATTTGGGAAAATAAGAACAAGAAGGCTTATGCTTTGATTGCAACATCAGTAAATGAAGAGGTGAGTCGCCATATTTCGCCATTTTCAAATTCTTTCGAAGCCTTACACAAACTGAAGGAACTCTATGACTCACACTCTGCATTTGAAGTTGTTCCACTCATGATTAAATTGTTCAACCTTGAATTACAAAACGATGATCCTCTTTCTCTTGCATTAGAAGTAAAATTTGTTCCGCCGGATATCAAAGTCACTAATGTTGAACTAGACATTCCTCTGATATATTTTTTTCAAGGTACTTTATCCCACTTACTCAAATTATCTTGAGTCATTGCAAGAAAATGGAAACCTCAAAGAAATTAAACCTCAAAGCAATTACCTTTGACTCCCTTGTGAATAAATTTGCTGAAGGAAAGAAAGATCTTGGGAAGAAGACAACTCCTCAGTCTTCTGAAGAGGCTGCATGGCTTGCACATAGAGAGAAGAATCTTTCTCAAGATTCTTCTAAATGAAGAGGTGGTCGAAGAGGAAGAGGAAGAAGAAATTTCAAAGGCATGGGGGGTAGACACTCTTAAGGAGAAAAGTCAGATTTGCATTGCATACGTTGTAATAGAGATGGATCAGATGATGCATCCACATGCAAGTTGTCGTGGGACAAAATTGAGCAGGAAAGAAATCAACCCAAAGGTAAAAGTAATGACAAAGAGAAAGGTAAAGCACCTAAATCTGCTCACTATGTTGTGGCACATTGTAATATTGGAGTAAATGAAGAGTTTTTTAATGCTTCACTTGCTTCTTGGAAAAATGATTGGTTTCCTGATTCACGAGAAACTTGCCACATGACTTTTGGAAGAGATTTTTTTGAAGAATTTACTGACAATGTTGATGGAGTAGTATACTTTGCAGACAAATTAAAACTCAAGTAATCAAGGTTTGGCACAATCAAGCTTAAATTTCCTGGTCTTCCAAACTTTCTTTTGCATGATGTTTTATATCTCCCACGACTGAGGAGAAACTTGTTGTCCTTGGTCCACATCTGTTGGAAAGGACACTCCATTCATATGTTTTATGGCAAGGTTTAGGCGAGAAAAGCATCAGATCACTCACTTGTCATGACAGGGATAGAAGAAGAAAGGCTTCTCAAGCTGTAAGGTACATGTGCTCGTGCACAAAATTTCTCATACAATTCTCATTATGATGAATGTACGTTTTCATCAAGTTTATTATGGCATGCTAGATGTGAACACTTTAACTATGATAATCTTTTCTTGTTGAACAAAAATGGTGTTACTGGTTTGCCTATAATTCCTAGGAAACTTAAGAAATGTGATGCTTGCATTCTAGGAAACCATAGAAAACAATCTTTTCATGATTCACATTCTAGAGCACATAGAAAACTTGAACTCATTCATTCATATTTATGTGGTCCAATGCATGTTCCTTCTACAAATGGAAATAAATATATGATGACATTTATTGATGACTACACTAGAATGTGTTGGGTTTATTTATTGAAGAACAAACCTGATTCTTTTGAAACATTCAAGAACTTTCATACATGGATTGAAACTGATACACAATCTCATATTAGCTCTATTCGCACTGATAATGGAAAGGAATACATTTCAAATGAATTTGAAAACTATCTTTGCCAACATGGGATCAAACATCAAACAATTGTGCCTTATAATCCCCAACATAATGGAGTAGCTGAAAAAATGAATAGGACAATCTTAAATATGGTGTGCTCCATGATGTTTTCCAAGAATGTAAAATTGATGTTTTGGGTTGATGCAGTTCTAGGTGTTGTATATGTAAAGAATAGATGTCCATCTAATGCTACTAGAAACAAGACTCCTTACGAAATGTAGTATGGCCACATTCCTTCAGTAAAGCATCTTAAGGTCTTTGGTTCCACCTGTTATGCCTTGATACCAAAGGTACGTAGAAACAAACTTGATGCAAAAAGTCGTAAGTGTATCTTCTTGGTGTATTCAAACACCTCCAAATCATACCGTCTCTATGACGAAGATAATAAAAAGTTTGTTGTATCTAGAGATGTAATATTTCTTGAATCTTCCAAAGCTCACAATGTTGTTCAGTGACAACTTGATCGGTTGGGTAGATTCACAAATGAAAAATCATTTCAAGAATTTGATCATTAGATTCCACATCTTGGAGGGGGGATTCATATACTAGATCAATCTGAGGAATCTTCTTCTCGAGCACTCACTCCCCCACATTAAACTCCAATCATTGATGATACTTTGAGCGATATGATTGATAGAATTGGGAGACTCAATCTTGATTCAATCCCAACTCAATCAACTGAGAAGCCCAGACCATCTCAGAAAGGTCCAAGAAAGTGGTTGACAAAGACACTTGAAAGTGTTCATCCTGATGAGGTTGGAAAGATAGGAACAAGAAATTGAACGAGGCAAAATGGAGGTGATGTAGATGACTCTGATTCACTTGTTGATATGGATATTTCTTATGATTGTGAATTGAATTTGTTTATAGATTTTGAACCAACTTCCTTCAAAGAAGCCACTTCTCATGATGAATGGAATGGAGCGATGCAAAAGGAGTATGATTCCATGATAAAGAATGGAACTTGGAAGCTCATTGATCCACCATTGGGAACAAAACCAATTGGCTACATCTGGGTCTACAAGAACAAGTATAAAGCTGATGGCTCACTTGACAAGCTGAAAGCTAGGCTTGTGGCAAAAACAATTTCACAAAAGGAAAGAGTCGATTATGAGGAGACCTTTTCCCCCACAACAAAATGGGCTACCATCCAGACACTCTTTGCCCTAGCAGCTCAAAACGGTTGGAAAGTCCATCAAATGGATGTAAAAACTGCATTTTTGAATGGAGATCTAAAATAGAATGTTTTTATGTCCCCGCCTAAAGGATTTGCTTTGAAAAGACATGAACATAAAGTATGCAAACTTCTGAAATCCTTGTATGGCCTGAAGCAAGCACCACGAGCGTAGTATGAAAAATTAACACAGCATCGTCTGAAACCCAATTTCAAACATTATGATCTTGATGATGCAACTTTGTTTGTTAAGAAAGTTGACAAAACAATTGTATATCTTGTGGTATATGTAGATGATATTTTGATGACACGGAACAATGAAAGTTGCATTGCATCCATAAAGAAGGAATTGAGGAAAGGTTTTGAAATGACTGATTTGGGCTATGTTCATTACTATCTTGGTATTGAAGTAACTCAACATCCGAAGTCTATATTCCTTTCTCAAAAGAAGTACATTGGAGAAGTGTTGAATAGGGTTGGCATGACTGAATGAAATCCTCTAACTACTCCAACAGAACAAGACTTAAAGCTCACATCCATTGAAGGAAAATGATTTTAGGATTCAACAAAGTATAGACAACTTGTAGGAAGTCTCAACTACCTCACCACTACCAGACCAGACATTTCGTTTGTTGTTAGAATCATCTCCAAGTTTATGCGAAAGCCTTGTAAGGGACATTGGTTTGCTGCAAAAAGAGTTCTAAAGTACTTGAAGGGAACTCAAGACTTTGAACTCAAGTATACACAAGTGGGTGACTTTAGCTTGATTGGATACTCTGATTCAGACTTCGATGGAGACAGAGAAACTGGGGTATCTACTTTTGGTTTATGCTATGAGTCTTGGATCACAAGCTGCCTTGTGGAGATCACGCAAACAATCAGCTCCAACGGATTCCACAATAGAGGCAGAATATGTGGTAGCATCTAAGGCAACAAAAGAAATTGTGTGGCTCACGAAAATCTTGGAGGATTTGTAGGTAGAACAAGTACATTCGATTCTATGTATGATTGACAACACATTTGCAATAAAGTTGGCCAAAAACCCAAAGTTCCATGATTGAACGAACCACATGAATACAAAATACCATCTAATTCGACATCATATTGAGGCCAAGGCAATCCATCTACGCCATTGTTCCACTAATGACCAGATTGCAAACATCATCACCAAAACACTTGGATGAGAAAAGCTTGAAAGATTCATAACGATGCTTGGACTCATCAACCAACATCCCTCATCACCAAAGCACTTGAATGAGAAAAGCTTGAAAGATTCAGAACTATGCTTGGACTCAAAATGTTGACACTTAATCATGGGATTGGGTGAACAGTTGTAAATAGTGTAAAAAATAAATAATGGAAAAAGAAGAGTCATCTGGAAATGAAACCCAAGAGTCACTTCGACATGTATATAACTATGAGTAATCTGAGTAAATAAACAGTTTCATTTGGGAAGTCACCTAGTGGTGATGCAAAAAAAAAAAAAAAAAAAAAAAAAAAAAAAAAAAAAAAAAAAAAAAAAAATCTAAATACAATAAAAGAAAACTAAGGCTATATAAAAATTAAACCTTCATACTTTTAACACAGTTCTAAAACTTTTTAGATTAGTCGCATTTTTATCCATTAAAAGGACATGTTAGGTTTATTTATCCTTTTTTCTTTTGCTCTACCTCGTATATGTTATTGTTTATTCCGCGCTTCTGGTTAAGCATTATACGTACGCTAGCAACTGTATTTGTTCACATATTCATATGCTAGAGTCAAAGAATGGTGGAAAAGTTGGTTGTTGGCTACGTATTGTTATGATTAATTCGAAGGAAGGAGGATAAGTTAAAGGCTAAATTGTAAGAGTGATCATTTTGAGGAATGTACAAAGACACATATGTAAAATTTTCATTGAAACTATCTAAAGACAATGACTAGCGGAAATGTTAAGGAATTGAGGGAATGTCAACCCAGAAAGGGCAGACGTAATAAAACATAATGGATTCCCACTGTTAGACATAAAATGTGGAGAACCAACCGTGTCAGAGAAACTTCACAAGTATATCTGCCCATTTGATTCTTTTTGCTCTCTTCCACTGCCTGTGATATGATATGGTTTATTCCCCGCACACAAGTATATACGTCCGTTTGTTCCTTTTTGCCCCATTCCTGTACCTGGGATATATATCGTTTATACCACATCCCGTTATACAATCTCCTGATAATTTCAGTATATTCGGTAAACCTGTTCTATTTGGGGTACCTTATGGTCCTTATCGCTTTACACATGGTAAAAGTCCTTTGTTTTGATTTTGATTTGCGCAGGGAAGTTACAGGTAGTTCTCCTTTGGTAGAAGGGAGGTTGAAGTCTGCCCATTAATAATGTTTGCAGCCGATGCTCTAGAGCACGTGAATATATGTTATTAATAGTGATCGCTGCGCAATTTAAATTTTGTTGTTACATGTACCAGTAAATTTGTCCGGTGTTCAGCCTTGCCTACTAATCAGACAGGCATTCCTGTCTGCCAAAGGAGAACTGTCTTGCGACTGCACTGCACAATAGCATGTAATCCGCGATAATTATCAGCACCGGAAGAAGAGATAAAGGACTATTAAGTCATGGTACTAATTAGTTCTTGTACTCGTAACCTAATAGCAATGTTCTTCCCCGCATTAATCTGTTTTATATATATTTGAAAGGGAGTCAGTGATTTGTTGGGTATTTTTGCAATGGGAAAATACCAAAACCTTACATTATGCACACAGAGGCAATGCTCTGTTTTTTCTCTACTCCAGGATCTTTTGTGCACAGGTTAGTTTAAAAAAATTACACTGAACAGAGTATTTCACCACTATAAAGATTTCCATTCATTAAAATAAAAACACTAATACATATTCATCCTCTTTGCTGAGAGGGATTTACCAAAAACAACATTCAACCATAACTCTGTTTTCACCTGAGAATTTACTGAGACATATTCATCCTCTTTCACTCAGAGGAATTCACCAAAATATTACAAAGAAATTACTCTGTCTCCTTTGAAATTTTACACCACTGTGTGTAAAAATTTCATTTACATTCACTGCTGTGTGAAAAACAAAGATTACAGGGATTTACAGATTTACCTTTTCACTGCTGTGTGAAACAATTCATGGTTTTGAAATAAACTACCCCCTGGTTTTCTTCATTCACTTCACTGCTTCTCCTGCACTGCTGTGCATTCTTTTTTACAATTACACTCTCTTTTACACTGCTGTGTATATTATCATATGCGCTGCTGCGTTTTTCCCTTCTCTCTTTGTTTCGCACTGCTGTGCATATTTCTCCATTGCTCTCACTTAAAACAAATGAAAACATTACATTTTTTTTATATAACAGCGGGGAAAAGTACTAGCATCTCCATATTGCCGTAAAAGAAGACAGTAGAAATTTAATGGTCTTACTGGCTTTTATCCATGCCCATACTCCCGCTGGAACAATATTAAAAACTTCACCAAAAAGCTTACCAACCACAGTAAATAGCATTTACTGTTTACTGAGATAAATTGTGGTAGGAAACCTTTCACTTCAGGTCAAAATCATTTTCCAAGCCTTTACATCAATCATTATACAATATGCTTTAGGAACTCTTATAGGGTCGGGACTTCATCCCATGACACAACTTATGTGCACCGATGGTTTCCCCCGATACCGAAATCCCGATCACACATGGCCCGATACCTCCGAAATATATATTTTAATATATGCTTGAAAATATATATAAAACGAGCCACAGGCGGACCCGAAATAATATGAAGCAAAATGTTGAGTACCCATCGGATCCAGGATATCGGGTCTCAACTTATCTCATGAAAAAGGCTGCCCACTTGGTTTTCCCGACAGCGAAAATACTATGGACCCGATAATTTATCAAAAGGGATTAATTCCATCGTCGGGTCCGGCCCATCGGCAATAACAAAACTTTAGCTGTTATTTCGCCGATCCGATATCGGCAATCTCTTATCGCTGGAGTGTTCATCGTTGCTGCACTCCTTTGCCGATGTGCAGTTGGAATTAATTTTTCAACACTCCCCTTTAATTTCAACTGCTGGGCATTAGTCATACCCAGAGACTTTCTCAACTCCTTGACATGCTGCTGTTACAAAAAAGTCTTCCTCTTAACAGAGGGATTCACCACTGTCCATGTTGAAAAAACATCTTCCTCTAAACTAGAGGGATTCACCTGTCTATGCTAAAAAGCATCTTCCTCTTCACAGAGGGATTCTCCAAAGACAACAAATCTTCCTCTTAAGAGAGGGATTCACTAACACTGCTTCAGATGCAGTTCCACAAGCAACAAAATAGTCTTCTTCTTAATAGAGGGATTAACCTGAAACTGTGCTTAAGAGCACCTTCCTCATGACAGAGGGATTTACCATAACAATGTGCTGAAAAAACACCTTCCTCTTTAACAGAGGGCTTCATCAAAAGACTGTGCTAAAAAGCACCTTCCTCTTTGACAGAGGGATCCACCAAAACTTCACTTCCTCTCACAGAGGGATTACAACCAGATACTGCTTTAGATGCAGTTCCAAAACAACAAAAATATTACTCTGCCTCTTTTACAAATAATTTTACACTGCTGTGTAAAATCCTCATTCACTGCTATAAAATAAAAATTTTCTTACATACAACCTGATTACATTCGCACTGCATTTCAATGCATTTCAATCTCCCAACAAAACAGAATTTACATAACTCTTTTTCACTACTGTGTGAAAAATAAAATTTACTTTTACTGCTGTAAAAGTCTTCTGGTTTCATTTACTCTGCTCAGGCTACTGCAGTTTTCACTTGCTTCACAATACTCGCATATCTTCACCTACAAACATTACAAACATTATGAGATTTAAGCTGTTGCGCATTCCTTTCCTTTCCCACCAGCAAACAGCTAAACATCATCACGCTGCTATGCATTCCAATTCACACTGCTGTGAAAAAAACTTATATTCCATTTGCAAGCTGCTCCGAATTCTTTTTCTTCTCAACAAGCTGTTGTGTTAAAAACTTTTGCATTTACTGTTGTAAGCTGGGAAATTCTTACTTTGGTTTACTGCTGTAAAATAAGAATTTATTTTACATTCACTCATGTGTGAAATTTTTCATTACATTTAAAATTCTGAGTTTTCACATTACATAAAGAAAATTTATTCCCATTCATTTCATCAAACTATAAGCACCTGTAAAAAGAATTCCAAACTTTCACTTGCTGCCACAAGTCTTTCTTCCTGTCACACTGTTGTGTTCTTCTGGGATTTTATTCGCTGCTGCGAACCATTTCACTTTTCATCTCTTGCCTTTTTGTTCTGCCTTCGTACTGATGTGCAGATCTCCTTGCTTTGCATTACAATGCATATCATTCATAATAAAAAAAATTGTTTTTGCACTACTGTGCGATCCTTTTATACCAATCCCATTTGCACCAGCTGTGCATTTCACCACAGCGTTACAGAAGTCAACGCATAACCCAAAAACATATACAACACATATGCGTTCCACTTCTTTTTGCATTACACTGCATATCTTCATTTGACAGCCATTACAAACACATACCTTCATGGCTTTTGCTTCCACAAGCTCAAAGCTGCTTCACCTCTGCACTACAGTGCATAAAATAAACATTGAAAAAAAAATTCATGCATGGCTGCATAACAAAAATTTAAAAACTGTTGTTTTATATTCTATCTTCCCACTGCTGTGAGGGTCTCCATGCTTTGCATACTTTTCTTATTGCGCTGCTACACTTCACATTTGAGCGCTGCCCCTTTTTCTTTTCTGCTTTTATGGCAGGTTTAACTTCATATTTTTCCCTTATAAAAGGTCTTCATCAAAGACTGACTGTTAAGACAGCTCAGCAACAAAAAATTACAAGCTCCCCTTTAATGTGTGCTTGTCTTCTTTTGGCAGACTCTTCTCAAAACAAATTTAGATCCACTAGGGAGTTCAAGGGATTTTCAGATTGTCTTTCCTTCCTTCTCCATACTTGTGTAACTTTCTTCTTTTGCATGGGTCTAG
>APFE030941256.1:11625-54033 GCA_000404065.3 Pinus taeda
TTCATCCTCTTCGATATCTTCATTATTTACTTGCCTAGGGATGTATCCTTTTTCATCAACCACTACATCAATGTTGTCAACAATTCTTCCAAGCCTTTTATTATAGCATTTATATGCTTTGCTATAGGGAGAATATCCAAGGAGAATGCCTTCATCTGCTCTAGGTTCAAGTTTGCCAAGATGTTCATCAGTATTCTTAATATAAAATTTTCTCCCAAAAATTTTGAAATGCTTTACCGAAGGAGTCTCACCATACCAGAGCTCATGTAGAGTTTGAGTGTTGTTTACTCAGACATTTTTTTTGTTGAGAATAACAACCGCAGCATATGCAGCTTCACTCCAGAAGGTTGCGGGAGTTCCAGACTCATCAAGCATAGAACAAGCCATTTGTTGGATTGTTCTGTTCATCCTTTCCGCCACTCCATTTTGCTGAGGCGTCCTGGCTGTAGAGAATTCCATTCTTATTCCATGCTCTTCACAGAAATCGAAAAATTCATTTGAGGTAAACTCCCCACCTCTGTCGGACCTAAGGCACTTAATTTTGTAATCTGATTCATTTTCAACCAAGGCTTTGAAGGATTGGAATTTTTCGAATGCTTCGTCCTTGTGCTTCATAAGTCCTAGCCAAACCATCCTGGAGAAGTCATCGATGAATAATATAAGGTATTCTTCTCCTCGAGGTGACCTTTTCCTGAATGGACCACATACATCTGTATGAACTAGCTCAAGAGGTCTGTTGGTTGATCCTTCCTTCTCTGGGAAGTTAGTTCTGGTTTGCTTCCCAAAATAACATGATTTTCATATGGTGTTGTCTGGAATTTTGATATCTGGAAGACCACGAACTGCTTGATATTTGCATGCTTTCCTTATTTGTGAAAAGCTTAGATGCCCCAACCTTCGGTGCCATAACCAGTGTTCATCATTCTTGCTCAAGTAACATTATTGTTCTCCTTCTTCAAATATGTATAGATTATTTGGAGTTCTTTTTCCTTTGATAATTGTTTCTCCTGTATCAAGATCACGGACACTACACCCATCTGATCGAAATATCACCTCGGTTCCATTATCGCACATCTGACTGACACTCAATAGATTATGCTTCAAGCCATCAACATATAAAACATTTCCAGCTTTGACATCCTCTTTCAATTGAACAATGCCTTTTCCTTTTATGGCTGCCGGAGTATCATTTCCAAAAGAGACTTTCTTTCCCTTTTCTAAAGCAGTATATGATTCAAGTTTTTCTTTATCACCTGTCATATGCTTCGAACATTCGCTGGCGATGTTCCATTGATTTTCTTGTCCTTCTGCATATAAAGCTATCCCACATATTTCTGGTTGTGGTTACTTCATTCTCCATGTTTTGGCACTTGATGTTTGTTCCTTCTGAGTTGTCTTCCAAAACCTGCTCCTGCATTCAGAATATTCATGACCAAAATTATTACAAATAGAACATTCAATTTCACTTTCAAGGGTGGAGAAGTTGTTATAGGTTCTCTTCATGATTGCAGGCATACTTCTTTGTTTTTGAGCTTCTCTAGTCATGATTGTCTTATAGGCAACACATTGAGCTGCTTTGTGGCCAAAGTTATGGCAAGAGAAACATTGGCCATTGAAGAAATTTCTTCGACTATCATCCAACCGATTGTAGTTTCTACTACCATCCATTCTTGAAGAAAATTGGGAAGATTTTACCTGTGGCTGGTTGTAGCTTCTGTTTGTCCTTAAGGTAGCATGCCCCTGATTTTCTTGATAGTATTTGTTCTTCCTTGAGGAAGACTGTCCCTGATTTACCTGATGAATTCTATTAGGCCTTTTCTCACTCCTTCTTGCTGCATCAAGATAACTTTTAGAGGTGGAGGCTTGAGATGCTTCTCCATTATACCCCAGACCTGTCTTGATTAGAGGGGAACGTTGCACACTGATAATCTCTCAATTTCTTTTCTAAGCCCAACAATTTCACATTCTAACTTCTCAAGAGATTTTTCCTTTTCATCAAGTTGAAAATGCAGGGTATCAATGATCATATTCTTTTCTTCTAAGCATGTTTTGAGTTTACCAATCTCTTCATAAAAGCCATCTATATCTATAGCATCCATGTAATCATCATCTTCAAAGGCCATTAGAAGTTTATAGTTATTACCTCGTTCATCTTCATCGCTATTTGATAGTCCATCACTATCTTCATGAGTGTAATAGCTTTTCTTATTTGCATTTTGTTTCTTGTTCCATCTAACAGGAACTTTCCCCTTGTCAATCTTATCCTTGTGAGGACATTTGGCAGCATAGTGACCTACTCTTCCACAAGCAAAGCATTTGAATGGTAACTTACCTCGGAAACGTCCAGTGCCCCGTTGAAGATTTTTGACAAAATTTGATTCTTCTTCTTCTTCTTCTGATATGTGTCCAGACTCATAGTAATCTCCTTTGCCAGAAGCTTTGAAGGCAACTTCTCTCCTATCTGATGGTCCTCCTTTCCTCATTTCATAAGCAGTTAGAATCCCATGCAATTGTGACATTTTAAGGTTTTGAAGATTCTCCTTTTCTTCTATTGCAGAAACTTTAGATTCAAACCTAGGGGACAAAGGTCTTAGAATTTTTTCAACCACAACAGCCTCTTTTACTTCTTCACCCAAATTTTTCATACAATTTACAATCTCATCTACACAAAGAAAATAGTTAGCCACACTCTCATCATTGTACATCCTGATATTTTCATACTGAATCATGAGGGTTTGTAGTTTTGCTCATTTTACCTGATCATCTCCTTCATAGCTTAGAACAATCTTGTCCCATATTTCCTTTGTGGATTTATACTGCATGAATTTGACAAATTCTGATTGCGATAGACATCCCAATAGAGTATTGACCGCCTTTTCATTTGTTTCATATTTCTTCTTTTCAGCCAGATCTGTGGGAGTTGATGATGGAAAAGTATACCCTGTATCTATGATATCCCAGACTTCAGTACCAAGAGATTGAAGATATGCAGTAACTCTTACCTTCCAATATATGAAGTTTGTCCCATCAAACACCGGTGGCCTGATTGATGCTTCCCTCTCGTAGTTGCTCATGATGAAAGATCTTCCTTCAAGCGATCAAGCTTCTTCAGAAGGACCTGGCTCTGATACCAATTGTTGGAAATAATACTGAGAGGGGGGCGTGAATCAGTATTATCAAATTCTTTTCAATATGCCTTCCTTAATTTATTGATCATTAACTTGTATATAATAATGAGCATGAAACAAGAAAAACAGATAGTCACACCAAAGAACACCTGATGTAAGGTGGAAACCCAATGTGGGTGAAAACCACCTGCTGCAATATGTCTCTATCTTCTTTCAATTAGAAACTTCTTTTACAATGATTTTGTACTGGTGCAGTCCTTTACCAGTACGCAGGCTGCAACCTGCAGAGAGCTACAACTCTCTCTCGTTTTCCAGTCTCTCCTGGAAGCGAGCTACAACCCCCTTAGCTCTTTTACTTCTTTAAGGACCACGTTTCATTAATTTTCAAACTGGATCCATGAACATCAAATAATCATCAAGTACATGGAAATCACCCAATCTCCTTATACATTGAACCAATGAATCACCCAATTTCTCAGAATGTTGTAAACAGAAAGATAGTACCAGAAATATAAACCCAGAACTCTGCTGCAATAGATAAAGGAAAATCAACAATAGTTTCAAGATAAGACTGCAACTTCACCAACAGGGGCCTGCGTATATCCGCAGCTCTTCTGAGACTGAAATGTGCAGATCCGCACTGGTTGTTCTTCTGCTCTGCGTACTTTTCTTCAAATCCGCACCTTTACTTCTGACATACTGCGTACACCTACACTGTGCCTTCTTCTCACCTGCGTACCTCGCACTTCGCCCTTTTCTGTACTGCGTGTGCCCCGCACTGTGCCCTCTCCTGCCCTACGTACCCCGATTGCACCTTTGGTTTCGCAGTGTACTCCCGCACTGAGCCTTTCACTGAGCTGTGTACCCCCGTACTGTGCCTATGGATCGCTTGCGGACTTCTGATTAGGGCCAAATTTACAGTCCTCCAATGTGCCACAGTCAGTCAGATCCACAGATCTGAACATGCGCCCGAGAGATCATGACTTCATAGATTCACCTTCAAATTTACTTTGATTTAGATCAAGCATTTTACATTGATAACCCAATATTTCAGATCTTAAGATATTCAATTGAAAAGTTGCTTTAGCCAAGTGATCTCCTTCCCTATTTATAGTCAAGCCCTTATTCACACCCTGGGACAAAACCATTAATAACCAATACAAGGGATCCAAACCAGAGCTAAAATAGATCCTATACCACGGGCCAAAACCATAGCATCATAAATGGCGGGCTAAATACCACGAGCCAAACATAAGAAACCCCACGAGAGCGCGCTTGTCTGCCTTGAAGTGAGTGAACTGGGGTTCCGCACCTATTGAACGGGTAACCTGCGGGTATGACCGCACCTCCTGTATGGTGAACCTGCAAGTCCGCACCTTTTGAACCATTCTCCCGTGAGCCTCTTAATTTCCATCATTTTGAGAGCCTTAACAGACCATTGCCACTTGAGTGAGTTGCCATCAAGTACAAGAGCCATACCAGAATCATAATGCCAACACTCCTCCCTCGTTGAGAGGGAGTGATGATGGACACTGTATTCTCTATGTGTCATGCACTAGGAAAGGACTAACAATTGTAAGTATAGTGAAGGCTCTGATAGGGAGAATGGAGGATTGGATAAGCATATGGGAATGATACTCTTTGAGGATTTGGAATCTAAGATAGGTGGTAGTCCCATGGACTCATACTCTGTGAGGATACAACATGATATCCAAGATAAGAGTAGTCAAAGAGGATTAATATTCTTTAAGGATTGGGAATCCAAGATAAGAATAGTCCTGGAAGGACATACCTGGTGAACATTCGAATGGGGTATGTTCCTTGAGAGGTTGTGGTGATTGTGTCTAAATGTCTGCCTTCCAACATTGTGCTCTAATCTAGTGGAAAGTTAGATCTTGTCAACCAATTCCTTGATATTTTTGAGATTGGAAATGTAGGTTATGATGTTGATGCTTGATGATGGCTTATCAATCCAACTCTTCTTATGAGAATATTTAAATTTGAGTATACTTATATCTTTTTGTGTAATTATGAATACCTCCCTAGTTAAGAGGGAGTGTTGGAAAATGTAACTAGGCTCACTCTTCATAATTATTCTTGTACTTGTATCATTATGTATTTGATGAAAAAAGAAGAAAAGGAAGAAAAATATTTTTTTTATTTCATTAGATAAGGATGTTCTTCATGGTTCTAGGATTCATTAAGTCAGATTCCTATTTTGACTTCTAAGGGAAAAAGTAAAAGAATATTTAAAAATGTAACTTTGGTCAATTCACCTCAAGAAGACAAGTCAACCCTCCTAGATGTAAAATAAGCTCACTGAAAGGATGCATATTTTTGCATATGAGAACAACTATATATTGGCATATATCCTCCACTCAAACGGAAATCAATTTTATATTTTTATGTGATGAAATATGAGCAAAATACATGTGAAGTTCCAA
This sequence comes from Pinus taeda, assembly GCA_000404065.3. Classification (NCBI taxonomy): domain Eukaryota; kingdom Viridiplantae; phylum Streptophyta; class Pinopsida; order Pinales; family Pinaceae; genus Pinus; species Pinus taeda. The sequence continues at coordinate 17,198 of APFE030941256.1, forward strand.
GGCTATGTTGTTGAAAATATTTGTGAGTTCCTACGATCATACATCTACCAAGAAATGTGAGCTTCCTGGATCTGAGATATTGCAAAATTTTTGTGTGAGATATTTGAGATAATGTCAGATTTCTATGGGATCTTATCAGAGATAATGCAAGTGGTCTATGGAAGATGATCTAAGAAGTTGGAGGGATTGACTTGACTTCTTAGAGGTTGGCTTTGGGTCTTGAGTTCTCACTTTGATTTGATTCTATAACAAGAGGACATTTTCTGGGTTTGTTAGGGTTCACATTTTTGGTGGCTCATTAACTCAATGGTTATAGTGGATCAATACATCACTATAGCTCACTATCTCTGTGGTTTTACTTATTATAATGGCTATATATATTAAAATGGTCTCTCTACATTCACAGTATAACTCACACTCTAAATTTGTGTGCCTTGCATATTTCTTGTGGCTAGTATCTACATTCTTGTAACTCATATTTTATGAGGCACACTACAATGAGACAGTGAGACTGAATCTTATGACAATAAACTTGTAGCTATGACATGTGACAATTTGGCAGTAACCCTAGTATGGAAGTGATAATAACCTGAAATCCGAATAAAGTAATTAGAAGTATGGGACATATCGATAAGAAGGTCTAAAATATGATAGGAGCACTATAATACTCTGTGAACAATTTACATTATCTCTCAAGAAATAACAAATGCAAGAAGCATATATGTAAATGACATGAAAAATTGTTAATGTGATCCAGGTGGATGTTGGTGGCCACCCACCTATCCCACTTGGCCACCCACAACTGTTGCTTTTAGTTTTTTAGTTTCCTTATTTGTAGCACAATTTACTATTTTTAGCAGTTTTTCAGGTCCTGAACTTATGGAGCCGTTTTAAGGCCCTAAATGACGTTTTTGGGAAATCTGGGAGCAACATGGGTCCATGGACCGATGTTGCTCTTCCCAAAGTTGTATTACTCGGATATATATTTCTAACGAGCTATTGTACGCATCAAACGAAGATCGGGTGCCAAAGTTACGACCTCAGGAAGTTGATGTACCAACTTACCCAAAACAGGGCCCACAATTTGGTGTTTCATCTTCTAGGATTAGGTCTTGGGATGTTAAGGGTTTTCCATTGTTTCTCAACAATAAATAGGCCTTCGAGCCTCATTATAACATAGTTCAGAGGCATGTAGCCATGACATCTCTTCTTAGAGATAAGCTACCATCGCCCTAGCTGGTTTATTTCCATTTCTATTTGTAAGCATATTTCAATATTTTACATTAATGAAATGTACTATTTCCACTGCATCTTTGTGTATATGGTTAGCTCTGTATTTTGTTGCATTCCTGTTTAAATGAGGATCAGTGATATCAAAGCGGTCTGATTTTTCTCTATTTTTCTTTTCATGTCCCCAATGAGGTTGGGATATAAGGAGTTAGGGCTTGAACTGGTCGAACCTTTTCAAGACCAGCCTCGCAAATCCCGAGGGCCTCCCATGGCGGATGAAAAGAAATATGAGGGGGTAGGAGATCCTATCAAAATCTTGCTCGAAGAAGCCCTCGAGTGACAAAGGAACGTGATGATGGACAGATTTTCCCAGATCCTTCAACAGCTACCCAGAGGCGACGCATCGGCTTCCAACAACTACTCTGGAAATGTCACACCATTTAAGGTACAAGTTGATTTTGAAATACCCATATTCGAGGGTTATATAGATACATATGTCGTAGATAAATGGTTAAATATGCTAGAAGGGTATTTTTCTGTTCATGAATTTTTGAGTCGGGAAAAGATTGTTTTTTCTCTTCTCAAAGCAGCCCCCCACATCAAGGACTAGTGGGAAACCTACTGCAAGTAGAAGGATGAAAGCACAGCCTCACTATTTTTAGCTGCACCCACTTGGAATTGATTCTGAGATGCCATCAAGGAGCAGTACTACCCTGTTAAAATCTATGAGGACAAATACATAAAGTGGACCACGCTATGGCAAGGAAGGGACCAAGATGTGCCAGAGTTCACAAACATTTTTCATACCCTTTTCACATAGTTGGGTATCAAGGAATCTGAGCTACATTTGGTACTCGAATATCGTAGCTACCTACACAGATACATCTAGGAAGAGATGGAGTTCCTAAACGCCTCCTCACTCAACACAATGTACTGATACACTGTCAAAATCGAGCAGCAATTCAAACAAAAGAAGCGATACTTTGGATCTGCGAATCCAAAGACCAAAGGACAAAGCCAAGGTAGGGTGACCCAAGACAACCCGTCGAAGCCGCAATAAAAGAAAAACACCACAAAGTCGAAGAAGAACACAGGAAAGTGGTGTGAGTTCCAGAAGTGTCCCACTCATAACACAAGTGAGTGTCAAACCAAGTAGTCGCTGGTGGCCTAGTTGAAGGCTTCAGAATCAGATGCATGTTCTGACCTTGAGTCAGAACCCAACAAGGGGAATGGCAAAGGGAAGCAGATCATTGATGCGGAGCCCAGCGTCACTTTTGCCACCACCAAGATCTAGAAGAATGAGCCCGAAGATCCAGAGGAGGGGGGGCGCCTTTTCCACTCACAGATGTGGGTGAAGGGTTCGTCGTTGCAATTCATTGTTGATAGTGGCAGCCAAAAGAACCTCATTTCAGTAAAGGTTGTGAAGCGGTTGGGCCTATTGACTACACCACACCTGCAGCCATACGATATCGGGTGGCTTCACCAAGGACGAGATCTCCGAGTTCTCCAACAGTACCACCTTCCTTACAACATCAAACCCTTCACAACGAAGCATTGTGTGATGTTGCACATCTAGATGTTTGTGATGTATTATTAGGCCAACCCTACTTATGGAGGTGACATGCTGTGTATGAGTCAAGGCCTCGTGTTGTTATTATTACTTTGGGTAGTTCATTATACAGGATACCGGAGGTGGCCCCACCTACCGCCACCTCTTTGATCTCTACTAAGAAATGCAGCAAGATCGTCTCCTAGACTAGGAAATTCATTTTCTGTCTGGTTCACTCCCAGAGTAAGGGGAAGATCGTTGCCACATCCATGACCCCCGCGAAGGCTTCCTCTATGCAGCAACAACAATAGAGGGATACGGTCATGAAATAACACAAGAACAACTTCTCCTCACCCACAGGGGTACCACACAAGTTTTAGGTGGGCAACAAACTCTGGTTGCATCTACAGAAAGAATGCCTCAGAAGAGCCCACAGGAAGCTATGACCACTCCGACATGGTCCTTACACCAGTACCAAGGCTGCAGGAAACAATGCTTTGGAGCATAACATTCCCCCACTCCTTCTCTTGCACCAAGTGTTCAATGTGTACTGCCCTCGACCATGCTTCCCACCATTACTGGACACATTCGAGATTGCAAAACAGCTCACCAGGGACCAAATTCAGCAGATGGGGGAACTCAACGCAATGGGGACCATTGCTTCATAAGGGGGGAGGAATGATCTAGGTGGATGTTGGTGGCCACCCACCTATCCGACTTGGACCCCTGCAACTGTCTCTTTCAGTTTCCTTATTTTTAGCACAATTTACTATTTTTAGCAGTTTTTTGGGTCCTGAACTTCCGAAGCCATTTTGATGCCCTAAATGACATTTTTTTGGGAAATATAGGAGAAACATGGGTCCATGGACCGATGTTTCTCTTCCCAAAATTGTAGTACTTAGATGGGTCTTTCTAATGAGCTATTGTATGCGTCAAACAAAGATTGGGTGCCAAAGTTACGACCCCGGGAAGTTGATGTACCAACTTACCTAAAACGGGGCCCACAATTGGGCGTTTCATCTTCTAGGGTTAGGTTTTGGGATGTTAAGGGTTTTCCATTATTTCTCAACAATAAATAGGCCTTCGAGCCTCATTGTAACATAGTTCAGAGGCATGTAGCCGCCACATCTCTTCTCAGAGATAAGCTACCATCGCCCTAGCTGGTTTATTTCATTTCTGTTTGTAAGCATATTTCAGTATTTTACATTAATGAAATGAATTATTATTTCCACTGCATCTTTGTGTATATGGTTATCTTTGTATTTTGTTGCATTCCTATTTAAATCCAGATCATAATGATACTTAAGACGTAAAGTATTTATGGCATTATGATTATGTGACATCCGTAGTATACTATTCTCCAAGTTATAATCTTGAGGAAAATCCAAAGTTAATTCTAGCTCTGTAACAAATGATGAGCCTTGAAATAAATCCACCCTATTGTGGCTAGCATCAAAGTCAGAGAGGAACTATAACATAAAAACTATGAATTTATTACAACATTCAATTTCAAAGAATTCTTCTATGGACAAGTATACAAAATATATCTTTACAACAAAATCAAAAGAACATAAACAAAGGATCTTTCAAGATATCAAGATATCAATATATCTTTGCAATTTTATCTTCCTTGCAATACATAAACAAAGGATCTATTAATGAAGCTGAACTATCTGCGAATACATGGCATTGATAACAAAGATAACAAGAAAATGACACCCCGAAGACCAAGTTCATCTTTATGCCTCGGAAAAAAGGACTAAAATCTATGAGATGATCATATGAATAATTGGTTATGGACACAATTAAATAAGAAGTCCATATGTCTCTGAGAAGAAGCTCAATGAAATTTCTGAGTTTGAAGAAGTTGAGGCATATTTTTTGAAGAATGTTAACACTTGACAATGTAAGGTTGTAGAGGTATGTAAAATTTTTTTGTATGTTTTATCATAGTGATGATCATTTAAAAAATAGTAAAAGGGTCTCCATAAATATAAACTAGAGATAATTACATATTGATGGAAAAAAGGTATGTCAAACAATATCATTAGCGTTTTGCAGCATGCTAGTAGAATTTTGCAATGCATAGATGACAAGCCTTGATAAATATGAAGGATCTAAGCTTTTCAATTCTAGAGTAGCATGTATTAAAGAATTTTCATCTAGGGTTTATAAACCCTAGCATAATTTGGACTAAAGAAACCTTAGAAACAAAACCCTATCTAATCATGTTCACTAGATAGATCTAACCCTTGATGTTTAATGTGAGAACAAGGTTGGTAAACAGGCCCAAGACTAAGAGGGAGCTTATCCTTCTCAAAAGATAAGTAATTTATATCTCCTTGTTTATTATCTTTGTGCATTGTTCTTTTGTTCATTAGTGGTCTTCTAATGAAGGTTGCACATCAAGACAAGAGTTATATAAAACTTGAGTAGTAGAAGGAATAAGTAGATGAATGTGGAAAAACATAAAGATGAAGTAGAAAGGAGCAGGTTTGAAGTTTGTATCGAGAAAGTCGATTAAAAGACAAGAAGCTCACTCACCTTAGATGGAAAGAAGGAGTTGTAAATACCCTGATGGATACAATATTGAAGCTTATTGATTGGTTCATTCACATTGATTGATGATTGAAAGATGAAGAGCATGAAACAAACATCTATTGCAATGTGAAGATAGACCATGCAAATAAATTTTGACCTCAGAGGAGGAAAGCAACAAGAATTTGTCTTGAATAATTTCACACCTTGACTAGAGGCTATTGAGATCTGGAAATTCTGATAATGATGGTGGCTTCCTAGAGGGACATATTGCAGAAGTTGGAAAGATAAAAGTTGAGATAATTTTATTGATGATATTGTACCAACAATTTTTTTATTTGATAATTAAGTGGACATCACTAATAATGGGTTGAAAGAGCTTGAGGAAAAAATTATATTATGTTAGGAAGAAGGCCTGTGCTAACAACTATGAGGAAGTTTGGCTGCTTGCAGATGATATATGAAACATTTGATGGCAAAGGTGCATGAAGATTGAAAAGATTCAGAAATGCCAAAGTTTGATATGATGTGATGATGTTAAGAGCTAAGAAACCCTATCATGAAGATATAATGTGAATTTTTTTTGCTTCATTAAATATTTGACATCCAATAAGGTTGAAGCTCAAGTATGATATGTGAGAAAGGAGCCCTACAATTACAACTATATCTCCACAGAAGAACAAGTAGTTATATTGTTAAAGTATGAGACAAGCAAAGGCTTGTGGTTATCTCTCCTTTGTTGAGAGGGAGTATGTATCTCCTCCTTGGTTGAGAGGGAGTGATGATGGACATTGTGTTAAAGAACATGAGAGTGATGATGCACAAGACTCCTATAAAGGTAGCATACAACACCCAAAGTTCAGAGGCATATCACCACCTACTTCATTAAGAAGTGACAACCCATACTTAAGCCCTAGTAGGCACATAAGAAATATGGAAGTTAATCACTGTGGTCCAACAATTCTACATTCCCCAATGATAAGCATATCAATTCCCGTTATTAGAGAGTTCTTTCAACAAAGCCTCCACATTAATTTAGGTCCATCCAAAGTTTGGTATAGAAGAGATGAGCATGGGAACTTGAAAGATCGTCTTTAAATTGAAATTCCTACAATCAACCAAACTTGGATAGTGAATGAATTAAATGAAGATACACTTCTCCCTATTCTAAATCTCACAAACATACCCCACATGCCACATTTGTTATATACTGAAGAAGGAAGAGATATAAGTCGAGACGAGTAACTAAAACAACCTTGTATGAATTTTCTCATCAAATATATAAATAATATTATGTTTAAGTGATCCAAAATAGATCTTGAAACTCTCTAAGTCTTCATGAAATCTCTATAATTTATGCCAAAGATTTAAAATATTGTGAAGATCAAGCTCATAAGAGGAATCCTCATGATAGTTGCTAACTGCGATCAGTGCGGATCAACAAGGGCCGTCGATCAAGCGTGCAGAGTGGCGGACCATGGTAATGCGCGTTGTTGCGAATTAGCAAATTCAATGATGATTTGAGTCAACAGGGGGAGGAATATGATATGTGATTAGCGACAAACCGCTAATCGCATATCACAGGGCAAACCCCTTGAAGAAGGAGAGCCACATGCGCCCGGACCCGAAAAATCATGAAATGCAGCGGAAAGTGTTTCGGTTCCGTCTGAGGCGGGATTCCACAGAAACCGGTAGGATATTGAAAGGGCTTCTAGCGGTAAGAGGTTTAGACCAAGTCCTGCCCGATGCCACACAGCGAGTGACATGCATCCGACAGAAGAGAGAGAAAACCGCTCACATCGAACGGGCAAATGTCGAGAAAGTTATCCGCCCGATATGTGCGATGACCATAGGATCTGGAGGGTCCAGATCAACAGCGGAGATGCGACCCAATGGATGACTGGATTTGATGAAGTTATAAAGCAGAATGTGTGGAATTTTGAAGTCCGACATGGACGATGAGTTGGCAGAGATTTATGTTTCGCAGGCATTCTTGGAGTAAATAGAAATAACGACCATTTCAAACGATTGAGTGTTTCCGGTGAACCTGAAATGCTAATCCATTAAAGGAATGGGTGGCCACCTCCCTATAAGGTGTTATGCAGTTACTGTAATGACCGAAAGAAGGGATTTGAATGGACAGAGGCAGGGAAACAGAAAGCCGAGAACCAGAAATGAACAGTCAAGAAGCAGATTGGATTTAAAGCCACAGACTGATAAAGAGGAGGGAGAGCAGCCCAGGAAGCAGTAAGCAGACTTGGAAGAAAAGAAACCAGAGCTGAGCTCACTGTAATAGGTAGAGCCACCAGAGGTTGGAGGCATATCTAGAGAGCTCTAATAGACTTCTAAAGAGCCATGAGGTTGCAGTGAAGTTGCTACACAGCAGGAGATCGAATGATCGAGCTGTGGTTGGTTGTCTGAGGTGTGTTGAAGACAGGAGAAGGAGTTCCAGAGACAAATGCAGAATTCTAAGGGAGTCAGAGAAGCCAAAAGTTTGAGAAGACCAGAGCACTAACATAATGAGTCAAGTCCAGAGAAGCCTAGACCTGTCTACAGAACAAGGACAACCAGGGGTAAGATGGCATTCTAAGCCCATTAGTTCAACTGTAAACCAATGGAGTTAAGTGTAGCACCTGTAAAAGAATTGAAGCCGTAATCCCAGAGAGCCTAATTGAGTTGATTAGAGCTCAAGGAGACGTAGCCCAAGATATGAGGGTGAAATCCATATTATATTGTTGTCTTATGGTTTTGTTGAATTGCTTCTTTATTTACTGTTATTTGTGTTTCACATCAACATAAGCAAATGAACATAAGAACTGAACAGTAAAAAAAAAAATACAGGAATACACCTGTATTTTAAAGCATTTCTTAATTCCGCATTGGTTAATCATTAATACTTGGGAAAATTTAAAGCTTTGGAAGTGGGAGAGGTTCTTGGAAGTTAGATAAGAAGCCTAAGAGCTCCATTTTTAGATCACCCGAGGGGGAGGGTTGTGTAACAACCCTGGTGAAAATTACATGTAATAAAAGTTAATAAAGGAAAAAATAATAACCACAGTTGATGGGACACTTATTCCAAGCTGAATTTTGGGAAAGACATCCTAGTGTGGGTTTTCATTTTGTTATAAATGGCTAAGGAAATTGGCAAAGGCAATGGATAAGTATTTGGAAAGGAAAAATGGCATTTTTGACACATTTATTCATGAAAATAATGGAAATTAGGAGAAAAGGGAGGTGAAAGGTCACAGGTTGCATGTGAGGGGAAAAATGAATGAAAATAATGAGAAATGAAGAAAATAGAGGCCTCATTCATAAAAAGGCTTCCTAGGATTAGTTGGTAACCTTTTGTCAGTTCAGGTTTGGAGCTCTCTCATTATTCTCTCTCCCATACAATTGGATGCTTAGAGTCTTCTTGGAGCACTCTTGGAGGGTGTGGCTTACTTTGATTTTTTGAGCAAGAAGGCAAAGGAAGAGCAAAAAAGTGCAAGAGGATATCGAGATCAGTAGCTACAACCGATTTTTCTTGTAGGTACCAAGTTGCATGTGTGTTTTCTTCACTAGTTTTGGCATGCATGGCATATGCACATGGTTTGTTGGTTGTGACATGTCATTGGAATGGAGGATGGACAGGATTGGCAGTGGATTTTTCTAGCCTTTCCATTTCCTAGATAGCCATGGTGATTGTGCATTTGTTTTCCTTGTTTTTTTTTGGTTGGTTCTAATGTTTCCTTATCTTGGGTTGAGTTGTTAGTCCTCGAAGCTCTAGTTGGACAAATGCTCTGGAAGACCTATAAGATCTTGGGTTGAGTTACTAGTCCTGGAAGCCTTGGTTGGACATACAATCTGGAATCCCTTGGTGGGTTGAGTTACTAGTCCTAGAAACCCTCGTTGGACAAATGCTCTGGAAGCCCGACAAAAGCTATGGGTTGAGTTACTAGTCTCAGAAGCCTTGGTTTGACAAATTCTCTGGAAGCCTTGAAAGGCTTGGATAGAGACCAACTCGATGATGGTTTTGTGATGTCCAACTACGAGGTGGAATTACTATTTGATGGGTTGAGGTGGATGGCCTCTGGAAGTCCTGGATGGTTTTTGATTAATGTGTTCTATTAGATCCCACATTCATGCTTGGAATATGGCATGGAGGTGAATGGATGAAGATAGATTTGGCTCAACCACTATACGGTCAGGTGGAACATAGAAGTCCCATCCCGGGTTTGGATTTTGAATCATCAATATGAGGTTATTTCTTCTTGTAATTCTATGAGTATTATACTAGTTATATGTGGTTTATATGGTTGTGATTTCATTCATATTTCTGCTACTATTATGATGGTTATATATATGTTTTATGATAGAAGCTATGTATGGCTCTCATCATGCTTTTATTGGTAAATGAATGAAAAATGTATCTATGACCTAATGGATGAAATGGCAGTTGATGTGTCGAGGCATCAATGTTTCTTAGCGATTATTAGCTAAGTCTGAGACCCCTATGCTCAAATATGTTATTTACACTTGTAGATTACATATTCGTTATATGTTTGACGAAATGTGTGTCATGGTTTGTATGGTTCTAGTCAAGGTCTTATTTAAGTAATTTCTTTTGTGTTGTAATTTCTCTGTTATTTGACTATTTTGAAAATGTCATTCAATTTTGGGCAGTGCCTTGGGCTCTAGGCCTAAGAAAACAACTCAAATCCCAGGGACACTGGCACAACACTATGCAAAATAGTCCCTCAATGCTAGCTTGAAGTCCTATGAGAGTGTCCAAAGGTTCCTAGATTTTGGGATGCCCATAGCATGAGAGCATCCAAAGGTAAAGTGGTCCAAAATCTCAGTGGGACCCATGGGCTAGTTGGAAAAAACATTGGATTGGTTCTTGAGGGTCCTAATGTTGATGTTGAATGTATGTATGGTGTGTTTCCATCAGTCCCACTTTCTTAACATGAATTAGGAGGTCGAATCATATCATAGTGGTCTCTCGCCACATGTTAACTCGACTGGCCGGTTGCTTGGGTAGATGTTGGAGGAGGACGTTATAGCATTTGCCTAGCATTGCCATTTCCTGGATAGACATGGTGTTGTGGGTTTCTTTCTTTTGTTTTATGGTTAGTTCTCATGTTCCTTTGGTTCCGGGTGTAGATACTAGTTCCTGGAAGCCTTGGTTGGATAAACGCGCTAGAAGCCTTATAACAACTTAGGCTGAGTTACTAGTCCTAGAAGCCTTGGTTGGAAAAACTCTTTGGAAGTCATAGGTGGGTTGAGTTACTAATCCAGGAAGCCTTGGTTAGAAAAACGTTCTAGAATCCTGGATCAACTGTGGGTTGAGTTACTAGTCCTGGAATCCCTAGTTGGAACAAAAGCTATGGAGCCTTGGATAACTTGGGTAGATACCAATCTAGTGATAGTTAGTGATGCCCAACCATGAGGTGGAATCGTTGGTTGGGGGTTGAGGTGGTTTTTGCTCTAGGAGCCCTAGATGGTTTTTATTTATTTGTTTTATGAGATCCCACATTCATGCTTGGAATATGGCATGGTGGTGACTGACTGAAAGAAAGATTTGGTTTAGCCTAGTCTACGGTCAAGCGGTTCATGGAAGTCCCATACCTAGTCAGGTTGTGAAATCATCTATAAGAATTATCTTTCTCCTTGGTATTTTATGGGAAAATATACTTGTTTATATGTGGATTATATGGTTGTTATATCCTTGATATTTGTGTTGGTTATGAATGAGTTTTATGATAGTAAAAATATATGGCTCTCATTATGTTTTGGTTAATCATTGAATGGACAATGAATATATGGTTGAATAGATGGTAATGTAGTTATTGTGATGAGGAATCAATGTTTCTTAGTGATTCTCCCCAGTTGTAGGCATGCCTATGTTTTGGGAAAGTCCCCAGTTGCATGCATGCCCATGTTTTGGGAGCGACTATAAGGTTCTAGTCACACTCATGACAATGTTATGGGAGCGACTAAGGGTTTAATGCAGTAAAAGGTTAGTTTGTATCAGGGTCTAGTTATCTGGAAGATTTGGATGGCTTGAGGGGTTTCTGCGGTATGTCTGGAATGTCTATATAGTGTGTTATGTCGGTTCCACTTCCTTAACTGACACATAGGGAGTTGAATCATATCATAGTAACTCTTCGCCATATGTTTACCTGAGTTGGCCGATTACTTAGGTGGATGTCGGAAGAGGGTGTTACAAGGTGTATGTGTTGTATTTTACAATGTGTATGTTTATGTGTTGTAGAAGTGATGGGACAAGAAAGTATGGGACTTTTTGGGCCCTTGTTGTTGATATTGAGTGTTGAGGTGGTTTAGTATTTAGATTCCCTTATTGTTGAGATTAAGATTTTAGGCAGTTTAGTCTCTAGATGCCCTCGTTGTTAATTTTCATGGTTGAGGTGGTTTATTCTTTCGATTCCCTTGTTGTTGATATTGAGGGTTGGGCAGTTTAGTCTCTCGATGCTCTTATTGTTGATATTGAGGGTTGAATGGGTTTAGTCTCTGGATGCCCTTATTGTTAATATTAAGGGTTGAGTCATTTTAGTCCCAGGAACCTTGTCACTGATATTGAGGGAAGAGGCAGTTTAGTCTCCAAATTCCCTTGTTGCTTGAAGAGAAGATAAGGCGTTGGGTGCTTGTTGGGTTTGTCAAAGCAAACTAGTGTGTGTACACGGTTAAAGAGAAGAGAAGGCACTAGGTGCTTTCCCAGTTTGGAAAACCAGACCAGTGTGTATACATGATTAAAGATAAGAGAAGTCATTGGGTTCTTATCAGGTTTGGAAAACCAAACTAGTGTGTGTATGAGATTGAAGAGAAGATAAGGTATTGGGTGCTTTCGTAGTTTGGAAATTGATTCAGTGTGTGTACATAAAGGACAAAGAACGAAGGTAGAAGCAAAGGACCAATTGAAAGATAAGTATAAGTATTTTATTTTAGTTTTTATTATGCATATGATTATGATTTATGATGGTTGCATGTGATCTATGATTCTTATTTATAATGGTTATGTTTTTGGCTAACCGGATGTGATATGTTTATACATGATGATTTAATAAAAGAGTTAGTTTGACTTGTTATGATAGGAAGTGAAAATAATTACAAGTGTACATTATTGGTGGGCCACCAACGAGGTATGATTTGAATTTATTTCAATTCCTTTTTAGTCTAACATAAATTATGTTCTTGGTATAGGAAAGAAGGGAAATGCCCAGTTTGGGTGGTTGAAACTGAATACAAGAATTAGAAGCAACAACAAAAGGAATTGGAATAGGCAACAATATGTTGGTAAAGCACTTCAATATTAGGGTCATTGCAGGACATTGGTACCCAATAATGTTAATTGATTTCCATGATCATTCTATGATCAATATGATTGTTTTGAGGCAGGGATATGCATTGGTTTTTGGACCTTTCGATGTGAGGAAACCTTGCCGAGGGATGGATCACCCAGAAAGGGGATGTCATGAAATTTAGAAAATGAGTGACTGCATGAAAGGGGGAGAACAGATTGCCCAAGGGATTGTATAGTAGAAGGGAAGGTCAGGGAATGAATTTTTTCTGGTCATTAACATTGTTAGATGGAATTAGATGCACAATGGGAGTGTCCGCTATAACAATGAGTGGGTAACTATTCACTGAGGGAATAGGTAGCAAAAGGATCGTAACACTAGACATCGGATGCAGGTTTGAATTTGGAATTGGATTTGGGACTCCTCGGTAGGAGGTGAATCCTAGTATTACTTTGAGGGTGGAGGTGTGAGCCTCTGGATTCCCTTGTTGTGGATGTAGGCAACATAGATTCCTTTTATTTGTGGATTAAATCAAATTTGCATATGTATATATGTGTATATGATTGTGAATTTTGTATCAAGATGGATTTATAAATCTCCATAAAAGATATGTTATTCGCTGGTTGAAGCAAATATGCATAAAAATATGTGGTTTTTATTGTAAATAATGTAATGAGTTGTGTTATAAATCTATAGTAAACAATACATTTATTATGTTTTCAGTAGTGGTCATTATAAATACTGCAATGAGCTGGGTTATAAGGCTCCATGGGTAGTATGTTTTGGTTTTCAATAGTCTTTCTAGTCATATGTGTCATAGAACACCGAGGACAGTGTCCCAGCCCTCACCCCAAGTTATAACATCATATCATAAAGGTTAACAAATGCAAAAGAATAATACCAAGGTCACAGGACACGTATTCCAAGATTAATGTTGGGCAAAAAACCCTATTGGATGTCACTTTCAATTTATGATGGCTAAGGAAATTGGAAAATGCATTAACAAAGGAAAAGAGACATTAATTGGCATTTATTTATGAGAATAATGGAAAATAGGAGAAAATGGAGATGAAGGGTCCCAAACTTTCATGAGATGGAAATTGAAGAAAAATAGAGGAAATTAAAGAAAATAGAGGCCTCAACAATAAAAAAAGGTTTTGAGGATCAATTCATAGCTTTTTGTCAGTTTGGATTTCGAAATAGGTTAAGAGAGAGAAGAACTCCAAGAGGACAAAGTAAACAAGAAATAAAAAGATGGAAAAGGAAGGAAAAGGAAAGCAAAGGACAAGCAAGGAAGGTTGGATCAAACAACTTCAACAAGAGGATTTGCAGGTAACATGTTGCATCTATGATTTCCTAGTTGAGGTGTGAATGCATGGCATATGAATTTGTGTATTTGGTCCTTTTTCTATAATTGGCATGGGTTTTCCCTGGTTTGAGAGTGGTTTCAACCTTTCCTTTAGATTTCTAGATAGTCATGGTGTGATGGGATTCTTTTCTGGTTGAGATTTGGATTATCGAAAGGTTTTGGAACTAGGTGGGTTGGCCTTTGGAAAATTCACAAGGGTTAGGGGTGGAGGTGGTTTAATATTTGGGAAGCCCTCAATAGGTGGGTGGAGACAAGAAAATTCCTTAATGTAGTGGTGAAGAAACTCTGAGGCATCCAATATTTTTTTGGGCTTGTGATCTCTTGACCGATTTTGGTGAGATCGTGGTAGCTTGAGGGTGGAGGTGGTTTAATCTCTAATTAGACCTGGTTGTTTATGTCTTGAGATACCACTTTCATGATTGGAATATGGAACAGGGGTGATTTGTTGAGAGAAATATTTCATTCAGCACAATCTATGGTCAAGTGGTACGTGGAAGTCCCTGACTTGGTTGGATTTTGCATAAGTTAATAAGATTTATTTTCCTATTATAAAGTATAAGCACCTGCGATTTTTATTATGATGATTTGATGGTTGTTATGTCATGGTTAATAATCTAGTTATATGTTGGTTATAAGCATAGATTTTCAATGTACTATAGCTATGTCTTATTCAGGATTTGATAAGTATTTGATGGTTAATGAATGCATGGGATGAAAAGTGTTATTGAAATTATTATGAGAGGCTATTAGAACTTCTTGGTGATTCTCAGATAAGTTTTAGACTACTATGTTTATATATGCATTTATGTCTGTAGATTACATGTTCACCATATGTTTTACGAAACAAATTTCATGGTTAGGCCCAGTTAGGTCAAGTCCTTGTTCAAGTTGTTTACTATTAGCATTGTCTCCAAGTCATTTTCATTTTGGAATGTCTTGCGAAATTATGGGTAGTGATCTGGAGGCTGGCCTGGAATTGTGGCTCAAACCTCAGGACCACACCCTTTGAACTGAGAATTGTGGGTTACAACTGCACTTAAACAGGCTTGTGCATACAATTATAGGGTCATAACTACACTCATGCATGCTTGTGCATGTGATTGGGAGTCTAGGTCACTGAAAAATCTATACAGCTCAGGGTTTGGTCACTTGAGGTGGTTCTTTGGTCCCTGAGTGTCCTATAAGCCCTTTAAGATGTTATTTTGTGGTTACTAAGTCTCGGTTGTCAACCCCACTTCCATAATTGAAGCTTGGAGCTGGGGTCATGTCATAGTAACTCTTTGTCTCATGTTTACCCTGGTAAACCAACGAAATTGGGTAAATGTGGGTTGGGGGAGTAAAATCTACATTAACACCCTTATGATATAGAATATGATCCAAATATTCCACTTCCTATAACCCAAACAAACTTTTAGAGGTTTTTGCATACAATTATTTCTCCTCCAATAGTTTGATCACCCTTTCAATATGTTGAATATGATATTTTCAATACTTGTTATAGATTAGTATATCATCAAAAAATATTAACACAAATTTTTTAAGGGTTCGAAATGGAATTCATCAAACCTTGAAATGTGGAAGGTGCATTAGTAAGTCCAAAAGGCATGACCAAAAATTCATAATGACCTTCACGATTTTTAAATGTTGTTTTTGGAATGTGTTATTTCTTCATTCTGATTTGATGATATCTTGAGAGAAGATCCAAGTTGATGAAGTAAATTTCTCATTGTATTTTATGCATCAATTGATCAATGATAGGAATGGGAAATTTATCTTTAATGGTGATCTTATTAAGTTTCTTATAATCTAGACACATACGCCATGATCCATGCTTCGTATGCACCAATACTACTAGGGAAGAGAAATAACTTTGGCTAGGTTGAATTATACCTGCCTTAAAATTTTCAACGACCATATGTTCAATTTCTCTCTTCTGGGTAGAGGGATGTCTAGAAGGTATGGTGTTTGGAGGAAGACTTCCTAAAATCAAGTGAATAACATGCTCATAAATGTGAATAGGTGGGAGACCTTTGGGAATCTCAAATACCTTCAAATAATTATCAAGGAATCTTTAGAGATATGGAGAAATGGATGACTTAAATGTTTGAACATCTAGTGAGTGTAATTGTGCAATTACTCCTCATTGTTCCTACTTCATAATATTTGTCATGGCATTAGAGGTAATTATATGCCTGAGTTTCCCTAATATACCTCTTAAATCAATTTCCTTTCCTTCCGAGAAAAATTTCAAGAAAAGTTCTTGCAAATTAAAAGATACCATCTCCAAAGACCGTAACCCTTAAACTCTTAATACAACATCAACACCACCCATTGGAATGGAAATAATTGGAATACTCAATACATATTCCCCCATGGTTAGATTGATATTATGGAAATTCCTTGAGAAATTTATAGCTCATCCATTTGCAACCATAACTTGACACACTACTCTGGGATACAAAAATCAATTCAAATCCTTGGCTATCTTACAATGAAAAAAATTATGGGTAATACCTGAATCAATCAATATTGTTATCTTTTTCTTCTTGATATATCCTTCTACTTTGAGATTTTAAGGAGTGGTAATTCCCACCGATGCATTAAAATATATGGTTGATTCATTTCTTCTTTTTCAATCGTGTGGTTAGTTCCTTGTGTATATCTTCTTCTTTTGATCTTTCTTCCTCCTCTTCACTGTGATGTTCCAAACGGGATATTTTTTCTATAATTTGCAGAAATTGAACTCAACCCAAACTTCACCATTAAATTATCATTCATTTAACAGAATATTTCCATGTAAAATATAATAGATAAAGTGCATTCAATTCCATAAAACGATAGGCACAAAATAGTCTCATATTTAGTATAATATAAACTGGGGTTTACATGTTGATACAATAAAATAGTTGATATGGGAAACTACTCCCATACTGTGTTTGCCCTCCAAAACTGAACTGAAATATCATTTTTGAGCTCTCCTACGAATTCTGGATGAATTCACCAAGGGGAGATGGGTACTCGCCCAATCTCACTGAATCACCCAAGGTTTTCCATCCTGGTGCTACCATTGGAGTAGATAATCGAGTTCTCTACATGCCTCAGGAATCTGCTCCCATACTGTGTTGGCCCTCCAAAATTGAACTGAAATATTACTGTTGAGCTCTCCTACGAATTGTTGATGAATTCACAAAGGGGATATGGGTACTCACCCAATCTCACTGAATCACCCAAGGGTTTCCATCCTCGGGCCACTATTGGAGTAGAGAACTGGGTTCTCAACCTCTCATACAAGAAGAAATATCAAATCCAAGATGTCCTCTAATGTCCTCCTCCTCTTTTATAGACCTGGTGGACCCCTCTAGAAGCTCCTATTTTATTATTATTTTAATCATTGAGCACATTTCTCTTAATTAAAATATTATTTTTAATGTGGAAAAATGGTAAATTTTCCACCATGCTTCCTCAAGCCACCGAAAATCACTTCTATCCATCCCATCCTATAGGTCTTCTCGTTCTGGTTTCAACAAGCTATTACACTAAGTTTTTTTGCCAAGTATTCCTCTTGAAATACCATCTTAAGCATAATTAATGGAGTCAGGCCCATTAATAACTTGGTTTTTTTAAAGTTGTCATAATGCAATGGAACGAAATGAAAACTCTGTGGATGATGGAATATACCAAGAGAATTCCACCGGACCTCATAAAAACTCCTCAAAACCCCATGAAACACCTCCTAAAGCCCTTGGGCCCGTTGATGAAGTAAACTTGCGCTTGTGACCTATCTACCCCGACCCTGAAAATCCATCCTAACCATGCCATGAGGAACACAAGAAAAAGAAACAATACAACTCCTCTTAACCCAAGATTGCTTGCCCTCAAGTAATCCAAACCTGTGGACCAATCTGGTGGCCCAACACAACTGAGACGCAATGCCTGGATCCCATGCAAACCACTAGGTGATGCTCTGCCTCTATATCAACCCACCATGAATGAAACCCTCAATGCCCAGATCCCAAACCAATCTCTGACTGAGCCTACCATCAAAAAATCCTCCTGGATCCCAATGCCACCAAGAATAAACATCAATTCTCCATGGCTCATGCGATGCTATAACTCTAACTATGAATGTTCCCTCACCAACTATGTACCAACTCATCACCTCTCTCTATTCTAACCCCTGACTCAATCCAATGCTAATCCTACTCTCCTAATGTCACGATGGAATGTTGAAGAGTTTTCGACCTATATCCCGCTTCCAATGGGAGCATGTAGTCTCTGACATGTTTCGGGGTCTCTGCTCTACTATTCCCCTAACTAAGTATATCACACTATCAATAGGATAACAACGCATGATCTCTCACCAATCCATGATGTGGGAAGGATCAGATGCATAGGCACCTATATATGTGATAAGTCCCCTATGTTGCATCGTGCCCCACTCACACAGCTATGTCTAGTCAGTCAACAATATCCATCGAGAAAAACCTACCTCTCTCCCTGTAATGGGTACAAGTCGAAAAATTGTGCTGCAAGTCCTGGCCATGTACTCTTGGAGAGGGCTGCTCCCTGAAAGTACTACAGCTCTACTAGCTGCTTGTGCAAGCACCTACACCTCATTAGTGAGATGGCCCAAAGATGGATGCATCAACATATCAAAAAGATCCACCCTCATCTCGCTCAAAACTCCATGCTCCTCCACTCAACCAACCTCATGCAAATCTATCTCGTCAAACCCTCACACCTCCTAAAGGCATGTGTCTGCAAATACTGCCACCCTGTGAGTTGTTTGTACATCTTCTTTCTCCTCATCGATGGTTGGCCCCAAGTATAGTTGCTCATCCTCCTCCATCATGGTCTCATCATGCATACTGTGCATATCATCCTCCTCAGCCGACTCATGCTCTACCATATGCTACTCCTGTTGAATCATCACTAGTGACTCATCATCCTAAAAGACAAAAGGAATATCCTCGTGTTGTACCTCTACCATCTCCTCTGCATCTCTCAAGCATGAGTGGTTAGGTCCCCAAGGTTCCTTGTAGATGAAGAAAAGACCCTTCCCCCTCAAATCATTCTTGCTGCATGGTTGGTCACCATAAATCCAACACAACTCCTCTTGGGTAAACTATCTCCTAAACAATCCAATGTTCTACTCAACTAACCTTTTGGCTAGTTTATAGGCAGCAGGTGAAACCAACTATTCCTCCCTCTAAATAGCCAACAACTTAGACTGCAACCACCTACAAATGGCATCATGGCCTCCCATACATGAGGATAGGATGCACTACATGTGTGTTATGGCTGTATCAGGATGATGTTTCATAATGTTGAAGAAGCATTGGAACATTTGTAGGATCAAATCGTCAATTTCAGCTCAAACATGAGGTCATAAGATCTAACCAAGGCCATGACTTCTGGAATCTCTAGTCTCTTCCCAAAGGTAAGGCCCTCCCTATTATCCAGATCCTGAAAGGTCTCCACTATCATTCTGAAGACTATTCTTATAAGGCCATCACTGTAAGGAGGTATAGGTGCAGTCAACATCATGATACTACTAAGACAACGATAAATTGGAAGTTTGACCCCTACACAAGGATGCTCCAAAAATTTGTGTTGTGTGAGAGCAAGCATGGTTGGTTTTAAAGCCCAGACCAAGATCTTCCCATCTGAATGATGCACCTTAGAGAGGAGTGAAGCAAGTTCTTCTAGTTTGAGAAGGGCTCTTGTTGTAACCCACATGCACATCAAATTTGTTCCAAGTGCATAAATTTTGTACCCCAACTCTTTTTTTTCTTGTGGACACTCTTGTTGTAGCATACAAAGTATATCCCTGGAAAATGTTCTGTTGATTGTTGCTGCTAGTTTATTAAGAGAATTTATAAAGGTTTGATCCATGTTTTTCACTGAAGAATGATAAGTACATCAAATTGTTTTATGCATGGCTCGACTGACAAACTTCCCCAACACAACTTTTAGGAACAAGGTCGTACGAGTTCAATAAGACCAATGATACAACATATCATAGATTTCACTTAATAGTTGCTGACTTCTAAGGATTCAACCTTAGAATCAACAACAAAAAAACATACTATATTAAAGTTTTTACTAGATTGCATATTTTACAATTCAATAATGCGTCAGGATAGTGCTACAAAAAGATGAAGGCTTAACCATCAATCTATCACCATTGTAACATTCTAACGTGAATTTGACTCAAAAACCACCACTATTTTCTCTGAATTTGTAAAGTTCTTTCACCAAATATTTGTCAATCAGTTTTTTTTTTGTGGGTGTTGTAAGTGAGTTTCCTTAATTTAATTGTCACTATATCCAAACACCGACTTTTCTCACTATAATAATGTTTCCATAATGCAATAAAATGTCTTATGTAAACAAGAGGGATTCTAGACCCACATCGTATTGCATTCATCCCAAATGAAATAAAGTCACATAGTGAATGGAATGAACTTAGTATGCATGTCAGCGAAGTGTAATTCAGTTAGTATGACAAAGCCCAATGTGCCTTCAATAACACCAGGGTTAGTTGGTTGTCTCCCGACACTACCTCTATGATAGCCTCTGCCAGAATGTCTTCACATTCTTCAGCAAACCCATAAATGAGATATCCATGCACATAGAATATCGATACATCTTCGCCCACTCGCTTGGCACTAGCAACCTTTCCTATGTTCAATTCCATGAGCTCGGAAAATGCACTCAACTACAAGAATGTGATTCACACCAAATTTTAACAATGTTTAAGCTCCAATGCATTGGCTCTTCCTTGTGCGATTTGGTCAAATCTCTGTGTTGAGATTTACAGCAGCAGTCAATCGAGCCTGTAGGAGACCCCATGATTCAATATGCACGTCGCTTTTCTTCCCCCATGACTCCTCTTTTCTCACTGGTTTGATCTTCTTCTTTGGAGACAAAGATAAGAACATGCCCTCATAAATCCTTTGTATAGGTGCAAAATTTGGCTTCGTCTCAATTTGCCCAACGTGCAACCTTATCACCTTCAATAATATGCCTCTGTTTGAAAATAGCTCTCAACCTCTGGTCAGCAAATGACATGGATCTAGTTATTGCATCCGAATAATATGTCGTCACAATTTTATGGCTTCCTCTACGTTGATTTACGCCGTCGAATTATCTGACACAACTTTTCGCTCACTCTTGTGACCAAAATTCTCGTCACCTTTATGAATCAGACCCACATATTTAAATACGTCGACCTCCCCAGGACTTGATTTTGGGTCAGTGCCACTCGGTCTCAAGATATTGTGAGATTCCGCCAATCACCAACATATTATTCAACACAGCCTTAAAAATGATCATGCACCGCATTTCTTTGATATCCAACGCTACCACGCTCGGCTATTATGATCTGAGTATGCCATCAAACATCAACAGAATTATCCAAAACCCTATATGTGCACAACCTTTGTTATTTCATATCTCACTTTACGATCTTTGTAAATTCTATGTGCATAACAGTATCATCTTCAGCGATCAGTAGAGGTGGCCACCTAAGAGATTATACACTCAGATTTTATCAAAAGTGTGGATGGTTGTAAGGTCCCACCTTAACAACCATCAATATTATAGAGAAGTAAAGAGAAGTGAAGGTGGCATTGAATATTATTACTCAATTTTTTATTTTTATTTTATTTTTGTTTTACTCATATATGACTAACTCAACTATCATGTGATCATGTTCCTTCAACTATTTCAATGTAAGAATATAACATAAGAAGTTAGTGATAACTTTCCCTTAAGACCAATTCCAAAACACATTTCCTCTCAAGTTTAAAAGATCATAACATGTGCTCTTTTCATACTTGTACATGCACTCCATGTAAGAGTGGAAATAAATTCTACCATAATTCCATGTGCGAACATTAAGCTAGATCAACCTATTTGATTTCCTAGATTATGTTAAATAAGCTTCATTTATTGACTCTTGATATCATAACCACAAAAGTATTATACTTCTTTTACAAAAATCACATATAAGTGTATGAGTTTAACCTACCTATAGCAAGGTAACTGAGGGAAGAATATGTCTCTCTTCATCAATACATATAATAAATATGATATGTTTATGAAATAGAATCACAAAATATATTGACCCAACGACATTTCCAAATTCATCAATTAAAATTCTCAATCTCAGTTATTAACGCAATGCTGCAATCATGAGAATTATATAATGAATGTTGAAACAAAAGCAACTATTGTTACTAATTCAGAAGCGTGTTATTCTTCAAAATGTGTCATGTAAAACAATGAAACTACATAAATTGGGCACAAGTAGTTGTTTTCTATAGTCATTGAAGAACAAGAATGCACCCATGAACACATGTAGCTCAGACAAAACTTATTATGCTCACTTGAACAAAATCCTACAGAAAGTCACTATAAAATTGTTTCCAACAACCCCCCTTTTTTTATGAAAGATTTAGATAATAAAAGTAACAACAATCCTATTCTCTGTTCACACTTCAGCAAATTATTAAATTAATTTTGATGTTCATACAAAAAACTTGCAGACATAAGAAGCTACATCCATCAAATAGTCTATTCATAAATTTCTAGTACATAAAAACTATGATAAGTAGGAATTTTACTCTAAAAATCTATATGCACAAAAACTCCAGCCATTCATGTCTTTTGACAAACACTTTCCATGACGGTAAGACTTTTACTCTAGCAATTTATATGCACAAAAATTACAGCCATTCATGTCTTTTGACAAACACTTTGCAAACATTCAATCTACAACCATTGATGCATTTTGACAAACACTTTGCAAGCATGTAATCTACAACCATTGAGGCATTTTACCAAACACTTGGCAACAATGAATTTGAGATTCTTCTTCAACCTATTCAACTCTGAAAATTCAGAAATTGAAACTTCAAATGTTGGCATCTTAACATAAGGACTAAACAATCTTAGTTTTTCATCAAAAACTCAAAAACAAACGCATATAATTGACAACAAAAAATTGTAAAATTGCCCAGATTTTCAGCCTAGTTTTTGCAAAGTACTTTTTGGGAATCAAATGGGGGGTTAAATGGCCAATTAGCACAGATTCCCCCTGATGTTGAGCGGAAAAGTAACAGAATGTTCCAGAGATGTGATTTATTAAAACAACAACAACGAAAACATTCCTACTATCTCATTTATCACTTTTTCAAACATTTAGTGTGAGAACTTCATCTACAGTTGTACATGGACGAAAAAAACTCAAATTTATGATAATATGGTATTGTAGTCAACTAATGGAAACTTGGCAGTGTATTTATACAATTCCAAAAAGATGGGAATATGCTCCAGCTCCAATGAGATTGTGCTTCTGCTCCAATATCCTTACCAACTCATTATGAGCCATCTAGTTTTCCTCCCAACCGTATCTAGGGAGAACTTCTCCCCCTGGAATCCCTGAGCTATAAGAGCTCACAAACAATACCAAAATATAGCAGTAGAGAGATATCCAAGGCAAGCTGAGGAAGATAAGTTTCACTTCCTCCCAACACCACTCATGGTCAACTCCACCAGGTAGAGCTACATAGTAATTTAGAATACGAATTTCAAAATCATTTCTAAAGCATTTGGCTACTCTCCAAGTATCTCACTCTCATAATATTTTTCAAATCTCTCCAACTCTTGGTATCACAATGCACCTCACTCCCCCTAAGTGAGAATACATGAGACACATAGATAGGAGGAACAACAAATTATTATCATAAAAGAAGAGTAATATGCATGCATTGTATTCCATTTAGAGGAGTGTAACTCATGCCATTAAGTAGAGGTATGCATGCCTTAGTTAAGGATAGTGTAACTTATGCATTAAAGAGAGCGTAAGAGGAATCTTTTATGACATGTTTTTAATGAGTTGAAGAGGAATATGTCATTATTTGATGAGTGCATAAAATAGAGTGTAATATATTATTAAAAGAGAGATTTACATAGAGCCATGAGAATCATCAAGGAGAGAGGTGTGAAGTGATTGAGGAGATGAAGGTGACTTGTAATTCTCTTTTAATAATAATATCATAGTCTCATAAAAGATAATAATAATATTAATAATATTGAGGATTAATTCGATATTGAACGATTAGGATTGATTAATGATAATTTAAGTGATTTTCCTTCAACTATACTTGATTGCCAATTTATGTAAGGTGATTTACTATTTTTGGAAAGTCATGGTCGAGATGTTAGACATGACTTTCTATTTCTATAAAGTCACTCTAGGATTGTTATAAAAGAGGTTTTATTAAGGAAATTCAACCCTGAGCTTCCCATGAGTGGTACTTTTATTCTAGAGAATATGGATTCCGAATCCTTATTGCATGCATCTTCGTGCCTTAGTAGATTGAGGACTCCGCGCCCTGATCTACTCTAAATATCCAAGATTCCACACCTTGATATTTTTAAATATTCAAGACTCTGCGCCCTAAACATTTTATTATAGATACAAGACTCCACGTCTTTATCTTTCATGGATTTAGGACGCCATGCCCTAATTTCCATGGCTTCTCATCTACTCTACTTTGAAACTCCATGCTTCACCTTAAGGTACCGATTGTGAGCTCATACCCATCTAATGGTTCATTGGGAAGGCCTTGTTCCAAGACCTGCACACATCACAATCTCATAGATTAAAGGAATCAATGAATTTCATAATAACTTATTCACACTTTACCAAATATTGTGCATGACTTCCACAACCATTTTGGTTCTACAGAAATGACTTTTGTAGCCATTTAAAATTTGAACATCCTTGTTTGAAAATAACCATGTTTCATATCACATCCTGCTCAATACAAGATTAAGCATATAAAAACATAAAAAAGCATGTATCATGACTTCCAGTGTCATTTATAATTTGAGCATCCTTGTTTTCAAATAAGTATGTACTTGCCACATCTTGCTCATTACAAAGATTAAACATATATAATCATATAAATCATGTATCATCATTAAATCATAATTAACCATATGTTCCACATAACCATGATCATCCATGGATCTATGTGTATCAATCTTGAATCAACATCTATGTCATACACATATTGCCAAACTAAGCTACCAAAAGAGAAAACATCGATAATATGCTCTTAACCAAAATCAATTCTTATACACACAACCATAGATATTACCCTAAGCACACAACAACTAGGTGACCCAAACCAGGTCTATAGCATATAAGCATGTACATAAGTTTCTCATGAAAAATATTATATCATTATATCAAAATCACACTCTCTAAGTGTCATCAAAACTATCTCACCAAGAAGGGACACTACAATGGCTCTATGTTTAGTGACAAAGGCTACCAATAAGAAATTTAGGAATTTGCCCTTTCTTCCATGAATTTTGATCCTTGAATAAACGCGGCTTTTGAAATTACAAAAGGTCAGCTTCAAGGGGTGTGAGTTACGTGAGTTACGATTTGGCCCAATTTTACTCCTGATGTCGGAAATCCGTCCAGGTCTCCTCCACGTTGACAGATGCACTGAGTTCATTCACCACCTGTAATTACTTTTAGAGTTTGATTGCAAATTGCATAAATATGTGGCCTTCCAGAATGTTAAAGTCGGTCCCTTGACTTTATAAATTTGTCTTTGAATAATTTGGCCCAAATTGTTTTATGAAATTATTAAATCATAAAAAGTTGTAGAGCCATTAATATTTAGGAGACAATTTTGCAAACACCATCACTTCAGGAATTTGATAATCTTGGCTATAACTTTATGATCTTGCAGGCTCCCTCACAACTGGCCAAGATCATGCTCTCATAGCACTGTAATGTCCCAAACAATATATTTTTCTAAATTTGCAGAAATTTAACTCAACCCAAATTTCACCATCAAATTATATTTCATTTAACAGGATATTTAAATGTAAAATATAATAGATAAAGTGCATGTAATTCCATAAAACGATAGGCATAAAATAATCTCAGCTTTATTATAATATAAACTGGGTTTTACATGTTGATACAATAAAATAGATGAGATGGGAAACTGGCCTCAAGAATATGCTCCCATATTGTGTTGGCCCTCCAAAACTAAACTGAAATTTCACTATTGAGCTCTCCTGCAAGTTCTGGATGAATTCATCAACGGGAGATGGGTATTCGCCCAATCTCACTAAATAACCCAAGGGTTTCCATCCTAGGGCTACTGTTGGAGTACAGAACCAGGTTCTCAACCTCTCATACAAGAAGAAATATCAAATCCAATATGTCCTCTAATGACCTCCTCCTCCTATTTTACAGATCTAATGGACCCCTCTAGAATCTCCTATTTTATTATTCTTTTAAACATTGAGCACATTTCTCTTACTTAAAATATTCTTTTTAATGTGGGAAAATGGTAAATTGACCACCATGCTTCCTCAAGCCACCAAAAATCACTTCTATCCATCTCATCCTATATTTCTTCTCGTTCCAGTTCCAACGAACTATTACACTAAGGTGTTCTACCAAGTATTCCTCCCGAAATACCATCTTAAGCATAATTAATGGAGTCGGACCCATTAATAACTCAATTTTTTGAAAGTTTTCAGAATGCAAGGGAACGAAATGAAAACTCTGTGGCTGATGGAATATACCAAGAGACTACCACCATACCTCATAAAAACTCCTCAAAGCCCCATGAAACATCTTCTGAAGCCCCTAGGCCTGTTGATGAAGTAAACCTCCACCTGTTACCTATCTGCCCCAGCCCTGAAAATCCAACCTAACCATGCTATGAGGAACACCAGAAAAAGAAACACTACATTCACAATCTATGTAAAATAATTTCGTCTTAGGACACTTATGACCTTTAGTGTTTTTTCTATCACAACTGTAACAAATTCCTTTTGTTCTTTTTTCCTCCAGTTGTTGTGGTGTCATCCTTCTAGGTTGTGGGAGAGTAGGAGTGACAACACTTCATCTTTATAGTTGTGAGTGGTATACCTCTTTGTTTCCATAATTTTGCTTTCAACTTTTCTTTCTAACCTGAATGCATTCTTCAATGACTTAGGTTCCTAAAGGCAAACCTCATGTTTGATGTTATCCTTTGAAGTCCCTAGGAAGGCATAAATCAAATGCTCCTTTGGAATATCAATTAGTTTGATATTCACTTTTTGGAAGTCCTCAATGTGCTTCATAACTAAACCCTTTTGTTTGAGATTTATCAATTGGTTAAAGAAGATATTTCTCTTTGTATCCTCATAATGTGTAATCAATTCCTATAAAAAAATTTCCCAAGTGATAGGTGATTTACGTGAACAAAGCCATTGATTCCACACATACTTATTGGGTTCTAAATATAAAGATGAAATGTGTACCTTTTATGTGTGTTGCACATCGTGTAGATCGTAGAACTACTCCATCTTTAGAATCCATGCTACCGGATCTGTGCTATCAAACTTCCTCATATCAATCATTGGAATATGGTTGGTCTTCAACCGAAACTTAGAGTCTCCAAAATCATGATTCAAAATCCTTTTTTTTCATCATAAGTTTCATGGACTAATTTGTCACCACTAGGAATCCTTTCTTGTAGCAACTTTGTCAAACCTTCTTCCAAACCTTCAATGTTTTCTTTTATGTATGCTTTTAAGCCTCCCATTTTGCTTCTAAACCATCACTCTTAGCTTCCACTTCATTGTTGGTTGCTCTTTGTGATAGCAAAAATAGTTGCACTTGGTCCCATAATTTTGATATACCATGCTGCATTTCTTCTTCTTCATGCATCATAGTGGAGCTTTCTAAAGGCTTGATGGGTGTAGATTTTTTTTTTTAGAGAAATTTTGGAATCAATTAATGATATCTATTCTTTAGTATTCCCTTTGAATCACTTCAAACTTATTTTTCAAACATAAGTTATGCAAATCTAAAAATACACACCTTGTAAGATCTTTATTTTTACCTTGTTGATAAGGATGAACTTGAAACTTTTGTATCTCTATGATTTCGACCTCCAAAAGTATGGAATTTCTTCCTACAACAACCCTCTATGGCTTCTTTCCATCTCCACCATTTATACCAAGATTGGATTCTTCAAGATGAAGTTATGCCAAATATCCCATGATGACCTCATTATGGACTCGTTTGCTAGAGTGAGCTTGTATGGTATGCCATGTTTCATTGTTTAACCTTAGGCCATGAAATCAATCAACGCAAAACTACAATCCATTCCATTTTAGTCACTTTTTACGAATTATAAATCCAATATACAAAGAGAATGTTATAATGATTTTCCCCCGAACAGTTATTTGAGACTCAATTTTGGAGCATACAAAAACCCTTAATTTCTTGAACCATATTTTCATGAATATAACGAATTATGATATGAAACTTTAACAAAATTTTCATCAAGATTTTGAATCCACATGTTAAACATTTTAGCCTTTGAAGCCACACAAAAAAAAATGTTATAGTCAAAATTTCCAAGATGACTTGTTTGAAGCAGTGAAACCCTAGGATCTAGAGCTCTGCTTGCAAATGTTATGTAATCAAATCACATAAAAGGAAGATATATATCAATGAATTGAACATAAGCCTCTTCGAGGGGCCTACCTCCTTTTACATCACATAAATGAACAATTCTTGGATGATTCAAATGACAAGATCTCCTTGGTATATATAGGAGTCTAAAGGGTCAAAATATAATTATGACCTACATAACAATAATAATGTAAGGGCTCAAAAATAACAAGAGTGGACTTCTATGGGGCATAAAAATAACAATATGAGGGGTATAATTGTTTGGATACTTCCACATTTATTCATATTGTTGTTGGAGATTTTTGGAATAGAACTATGTAATATTTGTGATCCGTCCAATGTTTGGATGCTAACTCCATCCATCATCAAGGACCATCATCCGAAACATTGGAAGGATTGCAAATATTACACAGTTCTATTTCGGAAATCTCCAACAAAAATATGAGGGCTACACTAGTATTATTGGGATTTAACATATTTCTATTATGAATCCAAATATGCAAAGTGACCATATTTGAATATCTCAAAAGGTAGAGGGGATGCATTTATATGATTTAATAATTGAATTTAATTTAAGGTTGTGTAACAACATTTATTTAATGGTTTCTCTAAATACAACATCAATTTGTGTTCATCACATGGTTAACCATGGTAATTATTAGGAATCATGGTCAACCCCATCAAGTGACTTCAACTATTCATCTAATATCAACATTAGCACTATGATTAATATAAGATGAACCATGGTCAACATTAATATAAGATTATTGTAACCATGTAACGATGGTCAACCATGGTCAACAATGGTGAACTATTATCAACCAATGTAACTTTAACATTAATGTAACATCAAACGTTGTCAACCATTATTGATATTGGTAAACATAAAATTATTACTCATTATTCAATATTAACACTATAATAAATATATAAATTTTAAAACTAAAATTAATATTAACATTAAAATATTAATGTTAATATATTAATACTAATGGTAATCTTAATGTTAAGATATTGACATATTAATATTAATATTAAGACAATAATAATAGTGTTAATATTATATTAATGTCAAATATTAATACTAATGTTAATTTTAATATTAATATTAATATAAAAATTAATATTAACATTAACATTAACATTTTTTATGGAAGAAATTGTTGGTGAAATATATGGCACACAATTTATTTTTATCTGATTTAGCATCTTCTAATGAAATTGCACTTTTGTACTGGAGCTTATGGTAGCGGCGAAACAAGATACTAGGGTTGGAGTTGAAGATAGGGTTTTGGACTCAAGGTACCATGGCGGGGAGCGCAGGGGGGAGTTTTGCTCCCTCCTATAGTCAAGCAGTCACAGAAGGAAGTAAGGACGCAGGAAAGAAGCATTTCAAAAAACCTCTGGAGAAGATTTGAGAAGCACGAAGCAAGGGGACAACTGGAAGAAACAGACATTAGGATCAGGAAGGGAATTAACAGGAAACAAGTAAAGAAAAGGAGAATGGAGGCAGCAGTGAAAGACTGACTTCCATAAGGACAACTAGGGTCTGCAAACCCAAGTCAAGCATTATTCCCCAAGTTGTATTGAGCGACCTAGCGATACAAGCACATAGGGATCATATGACAGAACATGCAATCATATGCAAGTTCATGGGGTTATGGCCAACGGAGAGGGAATTACATGTCTAGATAAGGAGCCATTGGAAGCCAAAGGGAGAAATACATTTACATCTGGGTTCTAAGGGCTTTTTCACAGTAGTTTTCACAAGCCTAGAGGACAAAGACAGAGTGTTTGAAGGGGGGCCTTATTTCTATGCTGCGGCAAGACTCTACATGCGGCCATGGATGATGAACTTTGTCCCGGAACATGAAACATTCTCATCAATACCGGTTTGGATCAAACTATACTCTCTTCCTCTAGATTATTGGCTACCAAAATCTTTGAAAACCATAGGCAACAAGCTGGGGCATTTTCTAAAGATCTCAGAGACAACTCTGAAAGGAAAATATACCTCCTTTGCCCGAATATGTGTGGAAATGGATTTATCTAGAACCCTTCCGGAAGCGATAATTTTAGAAGTATATGATAAAGAATGGGTGCAGACTGTGGACTATGAGCACATACCATTTAAGTGCCGCAAATGCCATGAACATGGGCATCTATATAGAGACTACCCCACAATCAATATGGAAGGTAACCAGAAAACCACTGTGGAGAGAGATCACGAGGGTTTCACCAAGGTCGAGGGCAAAGGGAAAGGGGGAAAATGTCCACACAAGAAGATAAATGAGGACAGACATACAAGACACAACAGCTTCAAGATCCTGGAGGAAGAAGAGGGGAACAAGGAGACAATCTAGGACATGGAGAACGTAACAAAGGAGGAGGATAAGGTAGTTGACATGGAAGATATCACAATAAATAACCAGCAAAAGGATGATCTACCAAGCTTGATGGAGATCAGTAGGGACTAGGAGATGACTCCAAGTGAAGCGGGAACAAAGGACCATGAGCTACAGGAGATTCTAGATATGGAAAATCTAGATCTAGAGAAATTTCTGGAACAAGGAAAAAAACATAGGAGTGGACTCCTTGCCAAAAGAGGATTATGACAGAGTACAACAGCTCTTTCTATGGAGGTCACAAGCGAAGGGAGCTAGAGTCAAAAGAAATCACAAAATCCAGGAGCCAAGTGGGGTCAAGATGATGGAGAATTCACAAGCACAATCTCCAAAGAACTCAGGTAGGAAAAGAGGAAGAGAAAGATAGAATGAGCTGCTGAACGAATGTGGAAAACTATTGATCAACTTAGGTAAGATGAAAGATCTTACCAGTTATTCCTTTACCAACCTTTCTTAATGAAGCTCACAACCTAGAACATTAGAGGCATAGGGACTAGAAGGAAACAAATAAATCTTAGTAATAGAATGAAAGAAGAAAAACCAGACATGGTTTTTATTCAGGAGACAAAATGTTCGATGGATAAGATAAGAGATATTCATAATAAATGGTTAATCAAGTATTAGTATTTAGAGGTTAAGGCAAATAACTTGGTGGGGGGGATTCTCACGTTGTGGGATCCACAAAAATTTGGAATCCTAGATGCTGAAGCATCCAGGAACTATCTCTCCTTGATATGTCTACCTGTAGGGGATAAGGAGATATACATGAATACAAATGTCTATGGACCTCAAAAGCAAGCAAACAAACTCAAGCTTCTCACCTCCTTGGAGGATCTAAGAGCAAGACATCCCATTTTACCCTGGATCGTTGCAGGAGATTTCAATATGATAAGATCTCTTTCAGAAAAAAAAGGAGGCACTAGACAGCTAGGTAGAGACTCCATGGCCTTCTAGAACTTCATTATGAACATGGGACTACTATACACTGAAACAATTAATGGAACCTTCACTTGGAACAACAAAATGGGAGGGGCTTCTCAATTTGATTCCAAACTTGATAGATTTATTATTTCAGATGACCTCCTTCTCACAGGACCCGCCATGACAGCCTCCATTCTGCCCTTTGGAGGATCGGATCACTGGCCTATATAGCTGGAACCCACCTTTATGGGCACACCGAGAAACAGACCTTTCAAGTTTGAAAATGCCTGGCTCTCACACCCTAAATTCAATAGTAACATTGATAAATGGTGGAGAGAGGAGTTGAACATTCAGGGCACAAAAATGTTCATGCTCTAGCAGAAACTTAAACATATCAAATCACATCTTAAAGTTTGGAACAAAAAGGAATTTGGAGATATCTTCAAAGCCAAAAGAGAAACTGAGCAGAAGCTCTAGGAGATCAATCAAATTAGCATCACAGATGGCTTCCCTGAAGAGCGGCAAAAACTAACTGACTCTCTGCAGGAAGAATGGGAGGATCGATGCTTACAAGAGGAAATTTTCTGGAGGCAAAAATCAAGGATACAATGAATTAGAGAGGGAGAAAGAAATACAGAATTCTTCCATAAATCCACTATGTCTCACAAGGAACACAATAGAATCACAAATATCAAATATTCTCAAGGTATTGAGCTTGTATCTCACAATGATATGGAATCGGTCCTTGTACAACACTTATGCAATATTGCAAAGGAGCCACTAGAGGATAGATCCAGGTTCATTGACCATTTCACTTAGTATATCCCTCAGCTGGTTACCAGAGAGGACAACCACAATCTCAACAGGCCAGTATCGGAAGAGGAGGTCAGTGAAGTGATTAATGAAATGTAGAATGGAAAAGCACCAGGCACGGATGGATTCAATGTAGACTTCTTCAAAGCTTGCTGGGAAATTGTCAAACATGATATCATCGAGGTTGTGGAAGACTCAAGAAGATCTAAAAATGTATTGAAGGCTTTGAATGCATCCTTCATAGCTCTTATCCCAAAGCAGGAAAATGCCATGACTACGGATGGTTTTTAGCCCATAGCCTTATGTAATGCGGTGTATAAAATTATTTCCAAAGTAATAGCCAATCGACTCAAACCCTTTCTACCCTCTCTCATCTCGGAGGAGCAAACAGGCTATGTGGAGGGAAGACAAATCCTCAACAATATCATCCAAGCTCATGAGGTGGTACGCTCTCTCAAAAGCAACAAACAAGCTGGTATGATCATTCAGTTGGACCTAGAAAAATCCTATGACAAACTAGGATGGTCTTACATAAGAGTAATTCTAAAAGCCTATGGTTTTGACCAGAATTGGATAAGATGGGTTATGGCATTAGTTACCACGACCAGTTTTTCCATACTACTTAATGGAGCTCCATCAAGGACCCTCACACCCTCTACAGGGCTCAAACAAGGAGATCTTCTCTCACCGTTCCTCTTCGTCCTCATGATGGAAGGGCTAGGTAGAGCGATCAAAATGGCAAATGCTGGAGGATGAATTCAGGGTATCAAACTCACCATGCATGGAGAGGTAAACACTCATCAACAATTTGTGGATGATACAATGTTGTAGGTCATACCCACAGTCAGGGAAGCCAGAGCAATCAAAAACATCTTAAATGACTTTTCTATGGCAGCAAGCACAGAGGTAAGCCTCAACAAGTCCAAAGTTTTTTTCATTAACACTAATATTTCTATTCAGAGAAACATTACCAGAATTATTGGATTTCAAAGGGAACAACTACCTTCCAAATATCTTGGCATTCCTCTTACTGACAAACCTCTAAGCAAGAAAATGTGGGAGCCAATATTAAATAAACTTCAAGACAAGGTCATAAAATGGACATGCAGGTCACTAAATTTTCCGGGATGCCTTTTTCTCACGCAGGCGGTCTTGCAGGCCATTCCCATTTTCATGTTTCCAACTCTTCCTGCTCCTCAAGGTATTAAGCAGCAAATAAGAAGCTTACAAAGGGACTTTCTGTGGGGCAAATGGGAAGAGAAAAGGAAGTGGGCTTTGGTATTCTAGGATAAGCTCTGCAAGCCCAAGAGCCATGGTGGCTTGGGGCTTCATGATCCTGAGACCCTCAGCAGAGTTTCAGGAGCTAAGCTTTGGTGGAGATGGATTAAGGAACCGAATGCCCCCTGGGCTAAGATTTGGAAACTAAAGTATGCCAAGTATTGGGAGGAGAAGGATCACATTAGAATGTTAGGGTAAATCATGGGCTCCCATATTTGGAACCTTTCCTGAGATAATAAAAGTATTGTTCAACAACATTGTTCTTGGGAAATTCGAGCAGGGGACCTTGCTTGATTATGGGAGGACAATTGGCAATAGGAACCCAACCTTTATAGGGACGAACTTGCAACTCTCAAAAGTGACACAGATAGCAAAAGTATGGTTTTGGTAAAAGACTTCTGGGACCAAGGAAGGAATAATGGAAAATGGAGGAAGTGGAAGGATCTAGGATACAGTGATAAAACCCGCTGAAGACCAAGGCAGAAGCTCTCACCCAGGATCTAGAGCATAGAAGGATTCTAGTTTCTTCCTCACCAGACCAATTAAGATGGGGAAAGAATACCGAAGGTAACTTTAACCTCAAAGAGGTTAAACAGGAAGTCATAAGATTTAACTTTGTGAATCCTGATCAAGTCTGGAAGAAACTTTGGCAAAGTCCACATTGGATGAAAATAAAGTTATTCATCTGGCTAGTGCATCAAAGGAAGATCTTAACTTGAGAGAATCTCCTTAAGAAAGGCTTCATTGGTCCTTCCAAATGTTACCTATGTGGCACTCATGAGGAGACGATTGAAAACCTTCTCAACCTCTGTCCTTTCACTTCAAAGTTGTGGGGCTGGGTTGCCTCCATTTTTAGACAAATTGATAGGGATAGTCTCAACATATCCAACACTCTGAAGAACTGGAGGAAAAACTTATAAGGGAATGAGATTGTTAATAAAGCCTGGATTCTAGTTCCAGGCTTTGTCATTTGGAATGTTTGGAAAGAGCACAACAGTCGGATCTTCAAAAACAAAACAAGCATGCCCCAACACATAAATGATCAAATTCTAAGGCAACTCAAAAACACAATGAGAAGCTTGTTGAGGACCCTTCCTAAAGATCCTCCTCTGCCGCAAGAGGAGAGAATTATACTTCACTTGGGTCTCCAGTCTATCAGTCCTCTGGGAATAATAAAGAAAGTGAGCCTAATAAATAAAGGTGTTAACATTTGGAAGCCCCCTCCTTATGGTTTCTTAAAGGTTAATATCGATGGAGCAGCTAAGGGCAACCCAGGATTAGCGGGCTTTGGGGGTGCCATAAGAGATGATCAGGGACAAATACAAAAAATCTTCCATGGCCACTTGGGGAAGGCCACTAATAACATGGCTAAGCTCATGGCATTAGAGCAATGCTTGGAAATCCGGGTGTATTCAAGTTGAGACAATGTTAGAATTGAAGCAGATTCGGAATTGATTATTAGAGCGACTAAAAAAATTTGCAATGGAACCTCTCTTGATAAAGTGTCGAAGCACTGGAAGCTTTTGCAGGTTTTTCACCACATCTACTCTCACCTGCGAACCCTTAAAACTGTCAGATTTGTTCATGTGAAAAGGAAAGTTAATATGTTAGTGGATCGATTGGCGAATGAAGGAATCACCAATAGGGATAGGGATTCTAGGTATGCTTGGGATTCTTTACGTCCAGGCAAATTGTGGGAGGACTGTCTCTTTCAGGCAACCCAGGATATGGAACTATGGACTAACAGGATGGATCAAAGGGACTCAAAAGACTGGTAGGAGGATGGAGAACCCCATATAGTCTAACCCGCCTTGGTTCAGCTGTTTTCCAAAGTTTGGAATAATTTTGATTAAATGATGAAAGGATTGACTCGGATAACACCACAAGATGAGGTGTCCATTTTCATATTGCTTAGTTGGTGTTTGACAGAGAATCTAGGTGGACTGGATTGGCTCAAGAACTGCCCGCTGGATGGAATTGAAGCACAACTCGTGGTGAAAGGACGTGTTTGTTTTTTCCACGAAACAACTGTTTCAAAACCACAAGTGGTATATCAGGCAGGGTCCGAATGGTTTCTGGTTTTTTTTTAGATTGGCTCTCATTCCACTCTTCGTGCGACATGTTGCGGAGCGAGGTGAGAGAAAACCACCCTCATCGAGAAGTTAACTCTCGCATTTCTCGTCCTCCTGATATTCATGAAGACCATTGGATCTTACTCAATTGATCAACGATGGCGATTTGTTTGTGCTAGTTGGTCGGACCAGAAAAAAGATTAGAGTGTTATGCTTTTAATTTTCGTCGAGTCCATTTGATAGTTTTAAGTGTGCCTTGTGGTGGGACCTCTTCTGGACCCACGGCGGGTCATTTGTGGTTTTTTGTGGCCTCTAGTTCATTGGATTCGTCCTCCAAGGAATTGTAGGTTCATTTGATGCACGACAACACTATCAGATGGTCTTGTGCCTTAATTGTTTGGCGGTTCTCCCCGGTTTTCCTGTTTAAATTTCTCTTGGTTTTGGGTGAATGGTTTGGTTCTGCTTGCCCTGCTGACTGTTGAACTCTCACAGAACAGGTGCGGCTTCATGTAAATTATGTATATTTGGCTAGCTTAATAGAAGGTCCTACTCTTACTTGATCAAAAAAAAGCATTAACATTTTTAACATTAAAATTATGATCAAACTCATTAATGTTCTTTAACCATAATTAACTATGGTCAATAAATCGATATTACAATGAAAACTAGTGCAACTATATTTATTAATGTGGTTGATATAAATTGATCTCAACATTTTGCACTTTTTATATGTCAATAAACATATGAAATAAATGGCCAATATTTTCTACATTTTATAAACTAATAAAAATATGAAAATAACATTCATCTATATATATCAATCACATTAATAAATATAATTGTGATAA